>SNQJ01S0205237.1:0-16493 GCA_010110895.2 Picea sitchensis | reverse complement strand
TTGTTGTCGCTCGACAGTAATCCAGGGGATCTTCGTAATGAACCATCGGTAACGGGAACAACCAAAACCCTGATTTGTTACCCCACATTGCTTGAGTTGGGTTTTTCATATTGCTAGCAAGATCCTGTCAACATTTCCCAAAACAATAATAAGTACAAAGGTGAATCTACAGGTCAAATATAAAATAATAGCTTCCGATGAGGGTTACCTTGAGCACTGGAGACCGTCGCGTATTAACAGCAACTAGTCCTCTATCACTCAAGTTCGATGGAAGGCAATATTCAACCTCTGGGATTCCGTCGCTGTTTATGGTCGTTTTCGCTGGAACTGAGAAATTTCATAAAATATTGGCAGCAAGAATTGTGAGTTGAGTATGAAAATGGCTATGGATAAATGGGTTCGATCATTAACATCAAAAGAAATTAAATAGAGGCAACGTACGTGTAGCATAGCGCCTGCTGAGATAACGCACTAGTCCTGCAGAAATGGCTCCCATAATAACATCATTCAAGCTCTACAACAATAAATGTTTACACATTAATGTCTGTAATCGATCATCCTGTATCATGAGAAGCGTAATGAACAGAGACTTATAACAACTTAGTACAAGGTTTGCCTTCAAATATGAAAGAAATTAGTACTCCGTTCATAGCCTTCTTGACCGAGAGTACATCCACCATGTCGAGAGTAACGTGAGCCAGGCGCTTTGAGTTAAAAAATTCCCTCTTAGTAGCGTCTTCTCTCAAAGGATTCACGTCCCTTTTCCATAGAACAGTTGCAGCATTATCAAGGGCAGCTAACAATGTGAACCAAAATGATGCAAGCCAACCGTAAACGGTCAGAAGAGTGCTTGATATTTTTGCTGGAACTGAGAAATTTCATAAAATAATGGCAACAAGAATTGTGAGTTGAGTATGAAAATGGCTATGGATAAATGGGTTCGATCATTAACATCAAAAGAAATTAAATAGAGGCAACGTACGTGTAGAATTGCGCCTGCTGAGATAACGCACTAGTCCTGCAGAAATGGCTCCCATAATAACATCATTCAAACTCTACAACAATAAATGTTTACACATTAATGCCTGTAATCGATCATCCTGTATCATGAAAAGCGCAATGAACAGAGACTTATAACAACTTAGTACAAAGTTTGCATTCAAATATGAAATTAGTACTCCGTTCACAGCCTTCTTGACCGAGAGTACATCCACCATGTCGAGAGTAACATGAGCCAGGCGCTTTGAGTTACAAAATGCCGTCTTAGTAGCGTCTTCTCTCAAAGGATTCACGTCCCTTTTCCATAGAACAGTTGCAGCATCTCTCAAAGGATTCACGTCCCTTTCCATAGAACAGTTGCAGCATTATCAAGGGCAGCTAACAATGTGAACCAAATGCTGCACAACCGTAAACGGTCAAGAGTGCTTGATATTTGTTTGTCTCTGGAGTTGTTCTGATCTGGAATGGTTGGTAGGAATTTGGGATCAGAGTCTTTGTGTGTGGAGTTAACAAGAAGAGACAACAGAGACACACAATCTCCTAGAGAGTGATGGATTCTGAATACAAGGCTGCTTGCTGCCTCTTCTGACTTTGCATTCAAGACATGGACTTCCCACAGAGGTCTGGATGGATTCAGTGGAGGAGCAGTTGCAAGAGAAGCTGTGTATTCATTCACAAAGCCTGATTCTGTGAAAATGAAGGATCAAGGAAGGGGACAATCACATGGTCATTTATCTCCACCTCTCTCAGAGACCACTTCAAATTATTGTGCCCGTCCCTTATCTGCAACCAAAAAACATATCAGAACATTACTTTTTAGATCAAACTAAATGTAATATATGAAAAACCAACACACGACCATGGAATATACAACTCTACACTAAATGATGAGCATTTCAACAAATTAATGAGAAGGGATACTAACTAAAATGCTCGAAAATCTCTGGTGCTGCGCCACAGTGTTTTGAAGTGAAGATTTCAAGGACATAACGTCAATATCTTTCTTGAATCCCACAATGCTTAAGATATAAGCATGGAATAACCTCCCAGTTTTTAGGCAGGCGACTGGACTCAGTGGTTCTTCGTATGATCGTTTTCCATCTAGTAGCTTAGGTTCCTCCTTGGATATAGACAAGTAATTTAAACTGCCTTCCCCGCTTGTTTTCTTAACAATCTTTCTGCGCTGATGATGCTGCAGCATGTTGCCTTTATCAAAAGCAGTGCTCGTCTGATTAGTATTTCTCATCGTGTAGAGGAGGTCGATCGTTTGGATTAGTGTTGAACGAACTACCCCAGATCCGAATATGGTCAGATTTCTTAGCAGATCCGAATATATCAGATTTCTTAGCATGGTCGTTGTGTGTATAACCATGAAAATGACATGGTGCCAAACACTGTAATGACGCGGCCATGTAGGCGTGAAAATTAGCTCGTTTTCAGTAAAAGTTTATAGCTTTCGTTTAAAACAAACGAAAACATGGTTTTAGTTACTCAATTTATTAAGTTACATTTTTGTTTTATATTTTCATGTTTAAAATATTATTTTTAATTAGTAATGTTATTTGCTTTAATAGTTTCTGCTCTGGGGCATTGGGTATATACATTTTTTTTTCCAGGAAGAGGAAAAATGGAAACTCTCCAATACTGTTTTATCATCAATGTATTTGCCAGATTTGCTCTCTTAGAGCAACACCAGCAGTGGGGATTGCTCCCACATAATATTTGTATCTTTAAGTATTTCAAAACTTCGTTACCTGTAAAACTCTGCTGGTGGTCCGTAGCTGGAGCAGCCTCTAGTTTTCTCCCATGCTGCTTTAGAAAGCAGTTTACATGCTTCTGTTGGGTATATATATATATATTAATACTTTTATTAGATATGTGTGTTAGATATATTTAAATATAAAAATTGTTTAACCAAATAACATAACAAAATATTAATACTGCAAAATATTTTAATAATTAAAAAAATTATTTTAAAAGTGAAAAGGATCAAAGTTTTACATCTATGTTGCTATGTTGTGTTAAAATATTAAAAGATAATATTCATATATTCATCAACTCTCGCCATCCGTCTCTCACCATCCGTCGGGGTGAGGATATAAAAGTTCATTGTTGTGTTAAAATAATAAAAGATAATATTCATATATTCATCCACTCTCGCCATCCGTCTCTCACCATCCGTCGGGGTGAGGATATAAAAGTTCATTGGTAAATTAAATGTGATTAAATGTTCACATGCTTGTTATTATTACATTCCAACTCTATATTGATAGCTGTCATTAATACTAACCAAACATTTGTATATATATACATGGTAGAATATGACCCTATTTTAACTCTATATTTATGTAGCTTAGCCACACATGAACATATGTAGCTTAGCCACACATGAACATATGAATGTCTGTGTATGCCTAAACATGAAAGTTATGTGACCAAGCAATATAATACTACAAATCAACATACACATTCATATTATCATCCATGGAGGGTGGGTGGTGGAGGTTGGAGGTGATTTGAATGTGTGTGCACCCAAACATAAGAGTTGCATGGCCACACAACATAACATTACTAATAATTTTAAAAAGAAAAAATCATTCATATTATCACCCATGGGAGGGTGGGTGGTGGAGGTTGAGGATTTGAATGTTTGTGTACACCCAAACATAAGAGTTGCATGGCCACACAACATAACATTACTAATAATTTTAAAAAGAAAAAAATATTTCAAAGGTTAAAAAGAGCACGATCTATAAATTGCCATCAGCATGCCACTAGAACAACCTGCTACAATAGATCTTATAATATTATGAAATATTAGAATATGTAGACTAATTTTCCTTAGATCCCATATTAATTAATTAATTACTAGCTTTGCTTGAATTCTATGAAAATAATTGAATATTAAAAAAATAAAAAGGAAAATATATACACAACATCCACATAATTGAACACAAGATGTATCATGGGAAACTAGATATGGGAGTTAAAACCCAACTAGAAGGTGAGTCCATGCAATCGCTATCCTTTTCTTTAATTATGAAAAGGATGTATAAAGAAAGAGACACTCACATGGAGTTGTGTTTGACATTATGTCATGAACGATTGTTAAAAAAATATCCTACCTCCTCCATTATGCTCTCAAAACACCAATTCTTGATGTTTCTCTTAATCCATCTAACAAATATAATACAAAATAATGGAACTCCTTCTCCTACTAGCGCACTCAGATTTAACATAGCCTCATAGTCATTTAGGGTTAGGGCTTTGACTTCCTCAACCTCAGTCTAGTGATAAGGTTTGGACCTTATAGAATCTCATTGAAAGTCTATATGTAGCTAGCCCCCATATATGGTGTAAGCAATGGGGGCTTCATTGTTTGCGATCCACTTGTACCACGGTGGTCAACAAGGTATGTCAACTTGTGGGAGGTATAACTTTTGCATACTAGCTCCAATTGGGGCATTTTCCGCTGTTGAAAAGGTCTTGGAGTGTAGAACACTTTCAAGGGTGTATACACAAGTTCTCCAACACTATAACCCTAAAAATGTCATTTAATACCTCAAATGGATATGGAAGGTTTCCTGCACCCCAATTTTCCAAATCAGACCTTTCCACTAAATGGCGCCATAAGCCACTCTATTTTTTCCACCTAAAAAGTACCAAGATAGATGACAAAATTGTATGATGATCCAATCTAGATCACACTCACTCCCCATTTAAGGAGGGTTTTGGTCCCCTAAAATATTCACTAAATGAGGTGAGAAAAATTCTCCTCTCTTTTCCCTGAGTACCATTTTGTTTTTCGAAGTTTTCATGCAACCTAATCACAAAGGTCAAGCTACCCCATTCATGTAGTTTTGGACTTCATTTGCAAAACTATGTCTTTTTCCAACATTGCTTGAGCATTCGTGTTAATTCCTATATGGTAGGTAGGACTTGTTCCACTTCTTAATCCAAAATGGAATGCTCATAGAGTTTCAAATTTCTAGATTCACTCAATGAGTAGATGCTCATGTATGGGGTAGACTAAGTCTATAGGCATTATCTCCACCTTATCAAAAATAACATACCACATAGCCTTGATCTTATTACCAAGACCATGTAGTATTTCCTTATTCAACTATAACCAAAATATATCTCCCACTTTAAATGACTTATCGCTTCTCTGTTGATCATGTTTGGCCTTATACTTCTCTCTCAGGACTTCGGCTCACTGTGACTCTTGAAAATGGATCTCTCTAATATTTTCAACAAATTTCTCTTCTTCAACGCTTCTCCCATGATGTCTTCCCTCTCTCCTATTTGCTATCCATATAAAACATCTAAGGATGAAGGTGATAAATACCCAAAGAAATTTTCAAAAGGGGACTTAATAAAGAGAAGTGCAAAGTGCTTTATATAAGAGTGATGAATAGATCATATTTCATCCCGTGTCTCATATGCTTCTATTTAGGAATATTTAAAAGATGCACCAAAGATATTTTTTACTACTTATATATACCCATCTATCTATGGATGCAATGTTGTAGATCTCTTCAACTTTGTGTCCATCTTTCTCCCAATGTGTAGTCCAAAAGGCAATCGATAAATATGGTATCCATGTCTCCAGATGATGCTCCTTGGTATCCGCTACAAAAGTATTTAGACTTGTTCAAATAACATGCTTGTTGTGTCTTATCTCCTTTGATGGTATTTTTACAAGACATAAGAATGCACATCTTGTTGAACCTCAATAACCACCATAAAAAGATAGTAATGTCCCTTCTAAGGCTATTATAAACTACCTTCCACAAAATCCATCAAATGATTTCAAGGTGGAGGGTATAGGTAAGGGATGGTATAGACGTTGTTTTCTATAACTAGGCTTGTTGGTACAACAAATTATACATCCTCTAATATATTGTGATACATCTTCAGACTCTAGGCTAGTACACATAGCTTTGTAAGTTAGCAACTATCTTCCCAACACTAAAATATCTTGCAACCTTAAAGGTGTGAGCCTCTATGATAAGATGCAATATTTCACCTTTAGGAACGTAGAGCTTGTCTAGCTTGTAGAAAAAACACATTATGGCCTTGCCGATACCTTATTCTATAGGAATTTGTCCCTGTAGCTACTGAAAAACCTCCTTGAAGTCCTCATATTCCTTGTATGCCTCTTTGTATGCATCATGGGTAAAAGGCTCCATGCATAAGAGTTCCAAACCTATAATCTTGGACGTTGGTGGCCTTGGAAGCATGTCCACTAACTTATTAGTGTTTTCCTTCTCATACTTGATGACTAAATGAAATTACTACAAAACCCTATCCACTTGTAATGTCTAATCTATTGAATCTTACTCCGGGCCTGCAAATACTACAGTGGCTAATGATCTATGTGAATAGTGGTTTTCATTCCCATCAGATACAAGCCTAATTCTTAACAACTTGAACGAGGGCATAGAGTTCATTTTCGTAGATAGGGTAGTTTGATACTCCCCCATGAAACATCTCAAAATGATAGTATATTGGCTTACCTCCCTTGCATCAAAATTGTTCTATATCATATATTTGAATCTTCCTCCACTTCTCAAGGGATTATGTTAGGAAATGTGAGAATTGGTTTTTGACTTATCTTTCATCATCTCATTGAAATATTTCTACTAATTCTTTCCTCACTAGATAGACTTCTTACCACTCACTGCTATGACATGGAGGTGTAGCTATAACTCAAAAATATGCTATGAAATTCGATAGGTATTGTGATTCCTTAACAAAGCTCCTAACTTCAAAGTGGGATATTAGTAGGAACAAACCATTTTATGATAGCCTCCATCTTTGCGTGATCTATCTTGAGCTCCCCTCCCCACCAATCACATAAAACAAATACACTAATGACTGCTAAGAAACTCACATTTCTTGAGGTTAACCAAGAGTTGGTGCCTTTTCAAAGTCTCTAACACCTACATGTGAGGTGAGATATGATCTTATCAGTTATAAACCAATATATCATCCAAATACACTATAACAAATGAATCTAAATACGGGCTCAATAAATCATTCACCAGTCTCATAAATATGTGGTAGTTGATGCATTACATAAAACAAATGGCATGAAAACTATTCATACAAATCTTTCCTTGTCTTGAAGGAGGTCTTATTATTTTACGTGTACCTAGTGATATCCCATTAGATCCAACTTCAAGAAGTACTTGGCATGTTGCAGTAATTGGTCCAAAAAATCATCAATCCTAGAAGAGGGGTATCTATTCCTTGAGTGTGTAAGCTTGTTCAAATCTATGTAGTCATACACATTTTCCAAGTGCCATCCCTATTGGGTATGATGATGATATGTGACCCACAAGGTGGGGTGCTTGGTTGAATTACTCCATGCTTTAGTCATTGCTGCAATTTTTCTTCACTTCATCTTCTTCCAAAATAGACTGCCTATATAGCCCAATATCTAGCAATGGGGAGTCAAGCAACATTCTAGACCTTGTGATCCACTTCCCTCTTTAGTTGGAAGTCCTTTAGCTCATGGAGAAATCATCCAAATTATCAAGCTTTCTTATTTTTAGTACATCCCTGTAAGGATGCCTTTACTCCTACCGATTCATCACCATGATCTCTCATAAGAAAAGTAAAACATACTTATTACTTGAACTAATCAACTTTTTGGTTTGATTGACTCTTCACTGCTGAGATCTTTTGATTTAGCCTTATGCACATCGATGATTATGAATTCTATCCTTTGATTAGAAGCATTGGTTTGCTCTTTGATGATTTCATCCCCATATATATTGTAGGGGAATCCAAACACTATACCACATTGGCAAGTACTACATCTAACTCCTTACTTCATCAATAAAATTTGAATTTACTACAAATTTGATCCTACATTATTTCGTGACCTTGATCTATGCATCATTGTTTACCCACCCCCAATGGATATGCGGGCTAGGATGATCATGAACCCTCCAATCCAAGATTGCTAACCGATCGTAATGCTATGGATTAACCCGTGAATAAAAAGAATAGAGCATATATCTTGGTCTTCTTGAGCTAGATCTTGATATGGAAGAGTTTTAGTCATCTCCTTCTCTTCCTTTGGACTATAGCTACTCTTATTCACCTTCTTCTGCATTGAAGTACATGAAATCTTCTCATCCACATTCGAGATGTGCTCTACCTCATTACTTTAATACATGGCTAGAAGATTCTTCTTCTGAATCCTTCTTACAGTTCTTAGGGTTCAATTTTGGATATAGTTTCCAACACTTTTCCTTAGTGTGACCATCGATGTTGCAATGGTTATAATGGTTACTTGGATCCTAATTAATTTGTAATGGATTTCTTCTTCTTATATTTCCATTTCCACTTCTTCTTCCCATAATTGTAAGCATCTCCATTCTCTTTCTGCTTGGAACCACTTGGCTATCCATTATTGTGGTCTATATTTTCTATATAATGTTCTTTCACACAATTCTCATCAACTGCCTTGGGCTTGAAGAGCATCACTTGATTTCTCAAGTAAATGAATGTGTAGACCCCCAAATAATTGAGGAGTACATGGTTTCTCTTATTACAATGCTAACATGATAGCCATATTTTTGAATTTGGTGGTGTACTCTTGCACACTCTTCCCTTGTCATTTCCAAAAGTAATGCCAATGGATCCATCGTCCGTTACATACTCGATATGGTAGAATTGGGACTTCTAATGAGGGTTTTGAAATCCTCCCACTTAGTTAATACTAGAAGATCACCCTCCAACCTAAGTGTATTTATGTGGATTTCCCACCTGGTTAATGCACAACCCTCTAATTTTAGTCACAAAAAAAAATGAAATCTTCTCAAGCCATCTATATTGTGGACATTGAAATAGACCTCTAATTTATAAAACTAATGATTCAAATTTAATGCATCGACATCACCTTGGTATGGCTTGATATCCTGATTCCACTTTCTCTTCTCTTTTAAATAAAGGTCATGAAAGGGTAATGGCACTAGAACTTGGTCACTCTTTCTCAATCTCTTTCCTCAACTCCTTTTATGGGTCTTAATTTTCTCATGGTTTCTAATATGATCTCCAAGTTAAATCATCCAACCTCCCCAATGGTATGATCTTAATTGCTAGAGCCCCAATTAGGAGGGACATATTGTGAGAGATGTCAACGAGTTTCTCTTCCAACCTCACAAATCTCTCTCTTTGCTAGATCTGTGTCTTTTGTGAATACTCATCCACCATGGTCTCAAGAATCCTTCTTAAGACAATTCCTAGATAATTTAAAATTTTCCACAAATACCCCAAATAAAATAGATATGTTAGCAATATGATCTCAGAAATTGTCGTGGATATTCCAATGAAACAACTCTGTCACAATAGATCTTATAATATTTTGAAATATTAGACCATGCAAACTAATTTCTTCCTTTAGATCTCAGATTAATTAATTACTAGCTTTGCTTGAATTTATGAAAAATAACCTCAATATAAAATGAAAAAACATGGAAAAAATATACACAACATCCACACAATTGAACATAAGATGTAATACTGAAAACCCAATATGAGAGATAACCTATCCATAAGGTGAGGCCTATACTCTACTCTCTTTCTAAGGAAAGCAAGTACAAATGAAAGAGGCACTTACTATGGAGTTGCTTCATAATTAAGTGGCCTAAAACGATTGCTATCTCCTACCTCTTTCATTATTCTCTCAAAATACCATTCCTTGTATGCTCTACTTCTAACTATGGAACAAGTACAATACAAAAAGAATGGGAACACCTTATCCTCTTAGCAGCTAGTACTAATAGCCCTGATAGTCTATGGTTAGGGTTTTACTTCCTCAACCCTCAATTAAGGATAAGTTTGGACCTCTCGAATATTCTTTAAATTCCATACATACAGCCCCATATGTGAATAATAATGAATGTGGCATCACTTTGTACCATGGTGGGTCACCAAGGTCAACTTGTAGGAGGAATAACATTTTCATATGAGCTTTATTTAGGTGTTTTACACAACGTTGGAAACGTCTTGGAGTGTGACTCACCATCAAGGGTTAATACGCTTAGACAATATATAACTCCCAAAAATGTCGCTTAATGCCTCAAAATGGGTCCAAGCACCAGAACCCAATTTTCCAAATTGGGACCTAACGCTAAAATGGTCCTGTGGTTGATTCCTCCAATTTTTTCCACCTAGAAAGTACCAAAATAGATGAAAATTGTATAATGATCCAATTCAAATCAAAGAATCAAACAATAACATTATATATATATATATATATATATATATATATATATATATATATATATATATATTTCAAACGTGAAAAAGAGCAAAAGTTCCACATCTATATTAAAGTAGTAGATCATAGCTTTTGTCCAAATGATTAAAACCATGTATTTTAAGGAAATCATAATGAATTTATATTATGGTCATATTCGTAATATTCCTAATAGGGTGCTCTAGTTTTATACATGAATATATGTTTGGTTAGTGTTAGTAGAAATTATTAATATTTAATTAGCATAAATTAAATTACATCATGTCATCACTTCTCACCACTCTACCCTCCATGGGATGAGGATAGAGTTTTGTGTCCAAGTAACATAGCATTACTAATAAACACATATTATAACATTCATTTTAATAAACACAAACATCATATCCTCACCCGTGAGAGGGTGGGTGGTGGAGAGTGATGATAGGAATGCATGTGTGTACACACAAACATAAGAGTTGTGTAGCCAAGCAACGTAATTCTATAACTTTTAAAAGAAAAAAACATTTCAAACATGAATAAGGGAAAAAATTCCAGATCTATGTTAAAGTAGGGGTAGAACACTGTGAACATTTTTCCAAACAAGCTTAAAACCATAATTTTGACAAAACCACAATGAAGTATATTATGCCTATATATGTGTGTGTGTGTGTAATAATGTTAATATAGAAGCTTAAAATATTTAGTTGAATACACTGATATCCTAAATTTCTAGAGGTGGGTGGTGGAGGTTGAGGATATGAATGTGTGTATGCCCAAACATGAGAGTTGGCCAAACAACACAACATTATTACACTTTGAAAAGAAAAAATGGTTTCAATGGTGGAAAGGACAAAAGTTCCACATCTATGCTAGAATATTGTAACTTTTGTCAAAATGATTACATGATTACACATTTTAGGAAAGCTTAATGGTGTTATATTATGGCCATATCTCTTATTGGGTGCTAAGAGTTAAGAACTCCTCTTCTTTGGATGTAAGGAAACAAGTTAATTATCTATGACCTAGAGGCATTTTGTGAGAGTGGGATTTTACACCCTTATGGGCTAGCAATTAATTATGCTTCAGTGGAGTAATTTTTCTTAAATAACAATGTGAGTGAACTAGTATTTATGGATCACATCCAAATAGCGATACTACCTGGCCACTAATTGACATACTGAATTATGATAAGTTTTACCACATTTAAAAAAAAAAAAAAATCTAATATATATTTACTAATATTAATAACAACTATAAATATTTAATTGAAATATAAACAATAAGTTACTTTATTACACTTACATTTAGGTATAGTCGTGATAAATAAAAGGCTATAATTATCTTACCTAATACACACATTTACCTACAAACTTCCTTTAATATATAGATAGCAGTGCTGTCATAATTATTTTACCATTTAATAATGCTCACTAGTATGGACCATGTGCCTAGTTTTTTCAACTATTTCTCGAGATAAATCATTTATCTGTTATCATGAAGATTTGTCCAAAATTCTATAATAGATAAATGATTTATAGATAGAAATATGAGGATTTGTCCAAAATTTTATAACTAAGTTTGTTGTATTGAAATATTGTACAAATATAAAGATAAATGTGATAACAAAACATATTATTCAGCATGCCACATATAATTGTATTTATCAACGCTGGAAAGGCTTATAAGATGAAAATAATATATTAAATTTTATTATTGATTAACAAATAAATGGATGAGCTTCATTTATTTGGTGTTAATATTTTAATTATGTTAATCACTTACGTGGAAATCAATGAGCTATCAAAGTAATTTTAAAATATGATTAGGTAAATGTAAAAAGTAAAACACATAAACGGATGTCTTTATAATAGCTAGAAAGTTAATGATTGGAATCACAGCCTATTTATCTTGTGTGACTATTAAGAATATTCCACCCATATTTAATCAAGGTCCATAGAAAACTTATTAAGTAATTAAACCTTTATTAAATCCACCATTGTCAATAGGGTGTATGCTCTTCCGTAATTATTGATTTCTTGAAATTCCCCAAAATAAATAATATTGAATGAATAAATGTTTTTATAAATTATATTTAAAAATAAATAAATATTTCAAATCTTTAAAAATTTTAAACAAATAAAAAACTTAAATAAATATTTTAAGGAGAAAAAATTAATATAATGATAAATTAAATTGATTTTTAAGAGATTTATTTATTGATTAATTTAATTATATTAATTAAAGAAAATTATTTTAAGTAAGTGATTTCATATAAATATTTTGGAATCAATCTTCATTATAAGTTTAATTGAAACTATAGGCATTGAGAAAATGATAAATGATGAGTGAAAACTTATTATAAGTTTAAAAACAATTATAAATAAGTGGATCTTTAGCTATATGATAAGAAAAAAAGTTTACTTTGAGATTCTTGTTAGTGTTATTATCTTATATGGTTGTAAATTTTTGAGTTGTAGCATTAGAGAACATGGAGAAATATAAAACAAACTAAAAGTAAGTTTTGGTGAACTTATAATCCAAATAAAACCTTTATTTTGTCCTCTCCCATAAAAGCAAGCTTTTTCTCATTAGAGCATGGGTATGACTAGGTACCTAATGTACAAGAAGAAAAAAACTAACATGAAAGACACAAGAGGCTTCCCCTGAGATTGCTTCAAAACTGCCTTGAAACCACAATGTGGCTCAAGGGTTGGATATAAAGATAAGTCTTACAATTGGAGAATAAAGAAAGAGGCCACTTTGAAAAATAATGGTAATATTGGGGTACATTATTACATCTTAAATTCTATGAGAAATTGTGGTGTGATATACAATTAGAGGATAAAACAAAATTAATATACTATAAGGAGGTGATCAACCCTAATCTTGAATATTACAAGTATCTCTTTGTTTCAATTAGAAGTAACAGTGAATAAAATCAACAATGCTAAGATAAGAACAAACTATCATGAGCTCCATATTGAAACAAGGCATTTGACAATTTCTAAAACGCCATGAGTTGAAACAATTTGTCATCATTAGACAAGAGGGATGAAGATGAAAACACTCTCTTGTTAGAACATCCCATGTACACTCACATTAGATCACAATATCAATGTTCCTAAAATCTCTAACTTATCAAAACTATGGTGATTAGGAATGCTTTTATTATAGTTTTTTGAGAACATAAATAAAATTTTTAAAGCAAATCAAGTAATTCCTTATCTTAACCTAATAAACAAATTTAATTTTAATATATGTTAATCATCATCATCTTCATCAATTAAAAATAATTAAAAAATATTATATAAACTTTCATTTTGATTAATATAAAGGTGTTGAAACACTTTTTTTAGCACCATGGTAACACAACTCATAGGATTGATTTGGCCTAGGCCTAAGATCAATCCTATTGGCCTAGGCCTAAGATCAATCCTATTAGTTGTCACTATAACCCTTATGGAAGCATTAATAGTACAATACTATACCTCAACGTTGCACCCTTCCATAGGCATGTTTTTCAAAATATTCAGCAGCCCTAATTTAGCACATAACTTTGAAGAAGCAAAGGAATTTGAAAAATAAATAAATAAAAAAAAAAAAAAAATAATGAGGAAAAGAAAAATCGATGGAAAGACACCTTTACTCCTAACCAAATCTCCTGAAAAGGAACTCAAGAACCTATATAGTGTAGTCAAATTGGTCGAGAAGTTGTCCAACAGAGTGGTGAATCTTAAGAAGAGAGATGGTGAAGGGTCCTATAAGAAGAAATCTACTTTATTTTAAAAATATGGATACTGTACCTCTAAACCACCAAAACTCCTGGCTACTTTATAAAATTATATTTTTGGTATGGACAATTTATGTTCTTATCACTAGATGAATCATTTTGAGAAGAATTTCCATTGGTGGATTAATTCCATGACCTTGGTAATTAAACAATTATTAGACAAGTAATTTGACGCTGACAAACAAACCCAAGAAATAAAAAATGAGGAAGCAAGTGAGGAAAAGGATACTACCAAATAATCTTCCATGTTCTTATGGGACTAGAGTTTAGACTGTGATGATGAAAAGTTAGAATAAATTTTTGTAGGTGATACTCAAACTATGAAGCCTTCTCCAAAATATTATAAATTACACAGTAAAGGGGCATGGCAAACACTCCTATACCTTGTAAAACTGTCACTACTCCTAGAAAGATAAACCCCCCCACAACTACACAGAAACAAAGTAACCCTTCAAATGCTAGCACTACCTCCAACACCTCACATATGAACAAAACTCCTAAAAAACTATGTAAGTCACATTTTAGATTACAATTTCATTAAAGATTTGAAGAAAACAAAAGAAAACATCTCATTTTTCGACATATGTTCCCTTCCTCAATAGAGGGATCTCATTCTCACTACGTTCAAATCCACACCCTCTTAACAGAAAATGATTGTTGTATGCATTAACATTTCAAAATCCAATCAAGCTTGGCAGATGGAAGATAAAACCATAACAAAATCCATAGAGATAATGTTGCAGATAGGGAACACATTCAAATCCTAAGTCCTCCCTTCCTCCTCACATTCTGGGGCTATTCACTAATGTGCACAATTGCTTGGGGGACTTTGATGCTTCTTCTAATGTTATGCCATATTCAATAAGCTAGAAAATAAATGTTGTCCATAAGAGAAGCAATGATAGAATAATCCAATTAGACAAATCATATGTTAAAGTAATGGGATAACTTAAATATGTCATGATTAGATTAACTTATGATCCCAAAGTTCAATTGATTGATATAATATAGATACTAGAAGCTTATGGTTTCCATGTTGAGAAGAAATCGCAGTGTGAAACTACAAGGTTATTTCTCCACATATTGGACTCATTTATGGATGCCATACAAGGGGAGGATGAACTAAATCAGAGTCAGTAGTGAATCTCATACGGGCTACATGGTAAATACAGATCAAGGTAAAAAAAAAAAAGAACCCTTTAGTCTTTCTCACACAACTTTGGGGAATTGTCTTTTAAAAGCTGACCATGGTTGTTATACAACACAACCATGCTCATTTCAAGTAGATGAATATTCTGAACTCCCTCATTGCACTTGGACTGGTGTAAATGATTGTAAAATAGTAGAAATTATATTTTTGGTTTTAATTAAATCAATTTCTTGTAGGGACGGTAATTCTATTGCTTTTGTTTTTTTATGGCTCTATATCACAATAGGGAGATAGGAAAGGTTGCATATTGATAGATCCTAAAAGACACAAAAAAATGATATCATGCCACCTAGAATATACCAACAACATGGCTGAATAAGAGGCCTTGGTTCAATGTTTGAAAGAGGATATTGATCTCAAGGTAAGATGTCTAGGGGTTTTTGGTGACTCAACAATAAACCAATGTAGTCATTTGAAAATCACTGTATGGAGATTTGTGTCCGACTTTGCAGAAATTGCCAAACCTATTCAACATATGATCAAGAAAGACAGATAGTTCAAGTGGATTTTGGTCAAGAAGGAATCTTTTGAAAAAGGTTAAAGTTTCCATAGAAATAACCCCTGCACTTTAGGTAGAAAAGATCTCTCGGGTTCAAATCTTTGCATTATCATCTTGTTAATGGATTTTTTTTCAGAAGAAACTATGATGGAGTTCTCCTTAGATGCTTGGAGAAACAAGATGTTGAAAATTTCCTCAAATAACTTCATGAAGGACCAACTGGAGGACACTTTGTAGGAGAGACTACAAACCAAAAAATATTGAGATAAGAATACTATTTTCCTTCGATATTTAAATATGCACACACTTACTCCTAGAGATGTGATATTTGCAAAAACTCTGTCGGAAGAGAGAGTAGGTCTATTGTTCCTCTCCAACTTGTAGTTGTTGAAGAACCATTCGAACAGTGGGGTTTAGACATCATTGGAGAAATCAACCCTCACCGATCCAAACAACATAGGTACATCCTCATGACCACTAATTATTTCACATGATGGAAAAACATTGTACTGCTAACAAAGGTAAATGAAGAAGCAATAGTTAATTTTTTGGAACAACACATCATCACCAAGTATGGAGTACCCACTACCCTTGTGTTTGAAAATGCTATGTATTTCTCATCTTTGGAATTGACTGAGTTTTCTTTAGAGAAATGAATAATTCTAATATATGCAGCTAACTGTTACCCCCAAGGAAATGGCTTAGCTGAGTCCACCAATAAAAAAATAATTTGTATCCT
>SNQJ01S0205236.1:2386-16493 GCA_010110895.2 Picea sitchensis | reverse complement strand
ATGTGTGATAAATAATGCGCACAGATCTGCGGCCAAGAAAAAAGTGCGCAGATCAATGGCTCAAGGTGTTTTTCTGACCCCCCCAACTGATCTGCTTTTAACTGAGGGGGAGGGGTCCGGAATGGAATCTTTCCTCTAGTGGGCCCGTGTCTATATGTGGCATCGATCTACCGGTCCCGAGTCCCATCACCTCCTACTGACTAACATACCTTCGTCACCACCTGATGTCATCATCCACCTTTCCTGAAAGAGTCACATCCCAAAATTTTTGTCATTCCTCCCCCCCCCATTCGCTCGTGGCAAGCCCCCTCACCATAATTTTTACCCCAATTCGTAACCACCACTTCACCCATTTGTATCCCTCAGTCACCGTCACCCGCCATCTCACACTCTAAGTGATCCATTGGCCATTTATTACTGGATAACCTATCCGTTAACTAGCTAACCTGTCTCCCGCACCCAACGGACACCCGTTTACTCAAAACTACCCTCACTCTTTCTACTTTCACCATTTACCCACTCATCGCACCAGAAAAATTCACATTGTTTTCTCCTCCATTACAATCCATTGCCCCCATCCACAGTCACCCCACTAACGTTGTTTTTCTTGCAGGTACTATTGAAGTAATGGCGCCAAAGTCAAAACAAGCAGAAGGAGAGGAGAATCCATTTCTCCCCCCTCTTGTCGACCTTGATAGGATTCCTCTGGCCGACAAAGATCGCTTAATTGTAGATACTAAGTGCGATTTCGATTTCACAGACCTTCAGTCGTGGCTCAAGGAAGTTTTCCTAGACCATAGCAATGAAATTGGACTTTGGGAGTCCAAGTTACCCCTATATCTCTTTTCCCAGATTCACCCTTTTCTAGAGTTTGCCCTCAAGTGCCAAGCACACTACATTCCTAAGAAAAGAGCCGTCATCTCCTCATCCGGAGAAATCTTGTTCCTCATCACGCCTGAGTCCATCAACCAAATGATGCAAATCCCCCGAGCTGACTCTGCATCACCTTTCAACCTGGAAATTCTCACAGAATTATACCATAAAATTAACTTCCCCAAAAGAGCTCAAATATTTGAGCTTTTCCTCACACCATTCACTCAATTTCCCTCCACAAATCCCCCTTATCCTTCTTCCATGTTTTCGACCAAAGGAAACCAGATCATCTCATCCCTATGCGCCTTGTTGGGATACTATTCAGATCAGTGGGTAGATGAACCCATTCTGGGATTTTTATCCATCTTCTCTACCGATGAGAAGCCCACTACCCAGTTCGAATTTAGCACGTTCCTGGCGAACAATATTCACAAACAGTTTGTAAATTTCACCACGGAAGGCATGTTCCAGTACTCTTCCATGCTGGTGTACTTGTTTGTTTTCTTCCAAGCGGACAAATTCATTTTTTCCATGCAGAAGATGGATGGAGATGGTAGACCCCAAGAAGTGACCGCATGGACCTCCTTCCTCAAGAATAACTCCACAGAGTTCAGTTTCAAGGAGTTCATTGATCAATTCTACCACCCAGTGGTAAGTATGCTTAGCGGCAGGCCCGAGCCTCAGATAAATGATGAAGTTTAGAGGATCCTGCATCTCTCGGATCATAGAAAGATAGGTGATTGGTATTTATACCAAAATCACACTGAGATCAGAGTATATGGGTGTGAGTTGGCCCTGTATAAGCTTATGAAATACCTACCTGTCATAATTTTTGCTCTGGATTATATAAGGTAGATGATAAACTCTGATGACATTCACTTCGTGTCACTAAAGAAAAAACAACAGCTCATAATCAAAGGGCAGATTGGCTCTTTCATCTGCAACAATCGTGGTGCTGGAGAAGAAGAAGATAGGTTGCTAAAGGAAATGAAGTTCTTCATGAGTTTCCCATGGCATTATGATCCGTGTGGGATTATCTCTGAGATGAGGGTGAAAAACAAGAACATCATGTATGTACACGAATCTAGGCCTGATGTCGAAAAAATTGCAAACCAGATAGTATGGGATCTAAACACTTTGGTCGAAGCAGAATAGTAGGATCCCCCACCCACTGTATCGCAAACAACCACACCACATGTTCTGAAAGAGAAAAGGCCTAGGAAAGATTTATCTCCACCTGTCACTAAGGTGTCGTCAGAAGAATTCCAATTGCATACCAAGAGGTATGAAACCATTTCATCTCCTAGCCCGACTGGGGAAAAAGAAGCATCGTCTACTATAGTGACCAAGGTTGATAGGCCACCCCTCGGTGCAATAATATAGCATATCATAGACTTAGAGTTGCCGAAGAAACTTACAGATTCTCCATCGACCACCCTGCTAGGCAAGGTAGGACCGAAGCTGAGGAACCAGACCCTCACCAGCAGCACCTGTGCCCAGTTCTGGAAGCAGACGTCGACTGCACAACATAGGCTGCTATTGGCATTTGACACTGAGAAGGGAAGAATTCATATGGAATTCCTCCAAGCGCAGGTGCCAGATCCAAAGGTAACCACTGATTACAAAAGAGCCACCTTTGAATTCCAGACGAAGGATGTGCATCCAGCCGATCAGATGGATCTACACAAAAAAATAGGGGAAATGGTCTTCTATATGCTGACACATGCTTCCACTACTGCGTCCAAATTGCAAGTGTCCCTGAACAATGTTCAAACACAATTGAAGTTAGAGAAGATATCGTCCTTTGCTAAGGACAACAGAATCAAGACTTTGGAGGAACTGGTCCTCAAGATCGGTTACGATCCTTCGAATGTGAAAGAAGTCGAGGATATTATTAAGAAGAAGAATGTTGACATAGCCTCCTTAAGGAAACAACTGAAACTGCCAGGAACAAAAGATTCACAGGTGAAGGAGATAGCAAAGAAAGAAGGAGAAAAAGATGAAATGCTCAAACTACTCTTGGAGTAGAATGCACAACTAAAGGAAATGGAAGCTGAGATGGAGAAGCTGGTGAAAGAGAAAGAACAACTGAAGCCAATGGAAGTCATTCCATTGAGTTCCATTCCAATTTTGGGAGTGAGCACAGTGTCAGTGACAGAAGTTCCATCCACGACTCCACTGACATCCCTGGAAAAGACAACCAACTTGGCTAAATCTATGGAAAAAATGAACCTGCAGGAAATAGAGATCAACAGGCTCAAAAAGGATATTGAGAACCTTCAGGAACTCAAATATTCCTTTCGGATCAGCCTCTCCAAGGAAAAGAAGGTATCATACTAGCTCAAACAAGAGTTACAACAGCTCCGGAATCAAACAATGGCAGGTAAAAATTTCGCCAAGGTTAAAGAAAGTGTATGGACAGACATCACCAAGTCCATGAATGAGATATGTCCCATGATACAGATCATGTTTGAGAAGAATGAATTGGTGCAGAGAAGAAAATAGACCATTGAGAAGATCATATCAGAATTGGGAGAGATGCCCACACAGGCTAAGGAAATCATCAAGTTCCTAAATTCTAAGACCAGGAAGGAACTGGGAGAGCTGAAGATTGAAGACAGAACATAGACCATCCTTGAGCTCAAAAGAGTTTTGACCAAGAGAAGATTAATGCTTCAGTTGGAAGAAAAGGTTCAGGCCATGGACCTAGGGGTACAAAGATTGTTTAGTAATATTGAGGCTCTACAGAAGAAAGGTCTTCCTGGTCTGAAGGTAATCAATGATAAATTGATGACACTCCCAGACTACAAAAAGAGACTGGTCGATGTTGCTAAGGACAGTTCCAAGTTTTCAGGAATCCAAGGAAGCATCACTGGTAAGGCATTGCTAGATGCGCTTTAGTGGGACATTAGTATTCAGCATGAGATTCGATACATCTTCGTCACCAAACCTACCTTCGCCAAATACATAGAGATGGATGAAGTTTATCGAAGGCTACTCAAAGTCAATGTTCCCAGTCATCTTCGATGGGAAGAACTCTGTGATCTGATCGAGTAGTAGATGAGCTATCCCAACCCAGTCATTCATCCATTCAGATGAGGTCATGCAGAGGCCTCACCAACGGTCCACCCAGAAAAAAGCATGCAGTCGTGACACATCATCAAGCAGTTCCTAGATTTATTAAATTTGTTAAGTTAGTTAGGCTAAAAATAGATTTAGCATGTCTTGGTCATTGATGACAGGATCGTTTGTAATTTTGAGTTATAAATTCTTCATCTTTTGAAGTATTGAGGGTTGTTGATCCTCACACCCTGCAAGCTATTAGTCTGTAATATTTTTGAAGAGATCTACCATTAATACAAAGAGGCACTTTTACAGGATTCTTGTGTGTATTCACTGGTGACGTTTTTCTCTCTACGTTGAATGTTATTCTCACTTTGTTATCATACTTTTTTCTAAATCTAATCTTTAGGAGTAACGAACGTTGCAGGATTGATCTCGTATACCCTATTTCTGACTCAAAAGATTTAAGTGTTCATCTTCTCATTTTACAATAAAGAAATTATTGATTGTTATTTTGTTGTAATTGTCTTTCTTGTCTTTTCTGCTATTCCTCATTTATGCTACTAAAGAATCCAGTGATTATATTATCTCTCCCTGTCAAAGGTTCCTTTGTTTTTCTGGTTTGGATTTCATCTTTACGATATCGATCCCATAGCCCAATGGATGTGTAAACTATCTCAACCAACTTGAAAAAAACTATGACAACAAGACCGAATTATTTATTTACCTGGCCTAATATTTAAAATTTGAAACATATTTAAATCATATAGAGAGATCCCTCTCTGAAGTTGGAAGGGCTAGATCCTAGCTTCAAAAGTGGTTGGATAAAGTTACCTCTCATAGATTTCTTCTTTCGAACAACCTCTAGGAAATTTATAGAGTGCTAACATTTCTTATGGTAAAAGAGAGGGAATACTAGCCTCGTATACCCATGTTTGAGATATAGGGTTTTGTAAACTCCCTGTCGTAAGCCAAGGTTTATCGCCAAAAGAAAATCATGAATTCTGGGTAATTAATCCTATTGTGTGATTGTTTTGCTTAACTAGTACCGGGGATACCCAACCTCCATAATGTCAAATAGATTCAGCTCAGCTTTCGCTTGCGTTTCCCTTTATTTATATCTAACATTTTTCAAGGAAGTATGATTTACAAAAATTTGGCTGAAGCATCTATGTGTTACTTGTTGACTTATACGATTATGTGGAAATTGATGTTTGGGTAGACTAGGATCAATAATTAGATGTGTTCCTAGTTTGAATGGGACAACTAAGCTCTATTTACACTTAATATATATATATATACTATTCATGTATGCAAGGGACTTAGTAGTCAATTACTGTATTTCCATTATTCGTGAATACTCTGTAATTATTTTACTTATGTTGTATAAGTCATTTTTAAGAGTTGAAATGTATCACTAATGATGGGCCCTGTTTGATGCGAGGGTACCCACTAAGGATTCATTGCACCATCCACCCTCGGCCCTGAGCATCTAACCAAACGGACAACAACAAGGGAAAAAAATCATGCGAGCAACGAATCAAAAGTTAAGTAAAAAACATTATCACTTTGTTCATATTCTTCTTAAAATTTCTTGTATATAAATTTTCTAATATTCGTAAATGGGTATTCTTCCAGGTTTCAAATACGCAAATATCTCGGATGTTCATCCACGTACTCGGTGCAAAAGGTATTTGAGTTTCTTTTTGTAATCCTTTCGGAGTTCGAAAAGTCACAGTTGCAAATTTAAAAGAGGTCATTCAATATAGATTTCCTCAGTTTCCTATCAGGCTTGGAAAATGGGAAGAATTCCCAAAAGTAACTTGAAGTTTGGGTCGAGTTTTTATTGTATGAATTTTGCAACGATTTTCTATAGGATTACCCTGTTCATTTAGAGTAATGAAATGATTGTTTAATCGATCACCACTCGGGTCTCACCCTACCCTATAATTTAATTACCAGGGTTATCGTTTTCGATTAAAGGCCCTGTTTCAAACTCTAACTGTTGGATAGACTTTTGTTAGATCTATAATACCATATCATTTTATTTCATTTAGACATTCCTTATGTTTATTGTTGATGTGTTTTATTCTGAAATTGCAATACTTAGATTGGATCCAACATGGGTAGATATAATGGTCTGAGTAAGGTTACGATTTTGTGTTTTATTTCCAGAACATTATATATATGTACCTGTACATATTTCATTGTTTAGGATGCGTAAGGGGGGTTTTCTAAAAGGCTGGTAGGAGTTTGCAATCACATGTTGTATGTACAGAACTGTATGGTTGTAATTGCCAATTCTATCGTCCACTGCCACGAACACCGAGTGGACAGTTTCGCAAGTATACTCATAGTTAATAATTTGTCAATTATTTTATACACTGTGTATTCCTTCAGTCGGGTCCTTTTATTCTATGCGAATGGAAACGTAAAGATTAAAATGTTATATTAGCATGTGATTTATGTTCTTTAATAATCATCTTTGAACCCTTAATATTATGGAGTATTCTACTTCTGTATTATCTTATAACAAAACAACGAACTTAATCAATTACATTTAGTACTGTAACAAGATTTAAGGAGTTTCAGACTGTTCGATTTAGTAATTTATTATATGAGAGGTAGTTGATTTCTTATTGGTATAATTTCTTTGTTCAAATACCATGACAACAAATCTCTATATAAGTGAGGTTTCTATTGCAGTCATTAAATATTCATTTAATAAAACCTATACACAGTACTAACTGCAACTGTATCTATATGCATTGTATATATATGTGTGTGTGTGTGTGTGTGTGTGTCTATATGTAGTATATGTACAGACTTGATCAATTCTAATTAGTCATAGATAGATCTGCATAATAATTTTATTACAGAAATAACATACACCTATAGATAGATCTATTCTTTCAAGTTCATTTGTACATAGATAATTCTTCCTAGAATTTGATTTTAGGAGGAACCATCCCCAAAATTTAGTCTTTGATTATAAAATTCATACAACAAACAAATGTCAACTACGGAAGTTATTTCAACTTAGCACAAACAGATGCATTATATCAGATACATAAAATAATTCAAAACAAAGAAGGAGAATAATAACATATATGAATTAGTCGCGGGAAGACAAAGGTAACAACCACGCTCCTCCCAACCGTAAAATAGGACAACCAAATTACTTGCCCGATTCACCCCCTAGCCTAACCATGAATCCATGAGGGCGAACTTGAAATCTCCTCTTCAACAATGTTTTCTTTTATCTGTAGTCCTCTCCTTGCCTCACACTCAATATTTAGTGTCCATAACAACAAGTTGACAGTAGCTCCTTTTCCCCAGCATACTAGGTGGCGTCATGCCTCCTCACATATGTTATTTATCAAAAACCAACTTTTTGCCTAGGTCTTTTCACTCCCTTGGGAATTTTCGTAGCTTTCTAAATACTTGATTTTCAGGGGCTGCCAATGGCCAAATCCCTATTTTTCCACTTGTAACAATCATCCTAGAGGTAGTTCCAACATGTTCCCCACTAATGGAGTCATGGTCAGCTGAATTTAACATGGTTGTTCCATTTGTCCTCCTGCAATAATTAAAACAATATTTTGTTTACATACAAGTATCATATTCAAATATTTAGTTGGTTCAAGTCAAGTCTTTTCCCAACAGTCATAATAATTAATTACAATTTATCAGATTCAAAATTTGGAATTGCCATAAATGGCAAAATTTTTCCAAATTCAAATTTACCAAAAACGAAATAATTTTCTAACAATTTTTGAATTTCAAAAATACTTTATTTTTGGGGATGTCACATCCTTTCCCCCTTAAATAAAACATTGTCCTCAGTGTTATTCCCTTTCTTGTAAGAGGATTGGATGATATTTCTGCAAATCTCCCTCTAACTCCCAAGTGGCCTCCTTAGGAGTAAAGTGCTTCCATCGCAACTTTACCTGAGCGACGACTCCATTCTGAAGTATTATTTCTCTCTGGTCGAGAATGCGCAGGGGTTCCACCTTGAACTTGTCTTCTGGTTCCACCTGCACCAAGTTCCAATCGATTATGTGAGTAGGGTCATGAATATACTTTTTCAATAAAGAAACATGAAATGCGTTATGAATTTTTATATTAGTTGGAAGTGCAAGTTGGTATGCTGCGGATCCAATTCAAGCTAGTATATCGAAGGGCCCACAAAACTTGGGTGCCATCTTGGCATAGTTTCGTAACTTCAACAAACTTTTCCGGGCTTTGAATTTCAAATAAACATGATCTCCCACTTGAAATTCCAAGTGTCTTCTTTTCTGGTCTGCATAGCTCTTCTGCCTGTCATGTGCCTCTTTTAATTTTTGTTGTACCTTTCTTACCATATTCTTCATTTCTTGGAGCATCTCTGGTCCAACCATGAGTCTGTCAATAGGGTTATCCTAGCTAATTGGAGTCATACACTTCCTGCCACACATTACCTCGAAGGGGATCAATTTAGTCGAAGTTTGGTACCCATTGTTATATGCAAATTCTACCAAGTGTAGGTAATCTTCCCACTTGCTTGGTTTTGTTATTACATACATGCAGAGCATATCCTCCACAATTTGGTTCGTTCTTTTGATCTATCCATCCATTTGTGGATGATAGCTCGTACTAAAATTTAAATTAGTATTTAGCCCTACAAATATTTCTTTCCAAAAAGTAGATGTAAATTTCACATCTCTATCCGAAATCACCATTTTAGGAATACCATGCAGTCTAAAAATTTCTTTCATAAATATTTCAGCGATATTTATAGCTTTAAAAGTAGACTTTATAGGAATAAAGTGTGCAGACTTACTGATTTTATCGATTACAACCATAATAGAGTCATTATGTTTCTGAGTTTTAGGAAAACCTGTAATAAAGTCCAACGATATGGTCTCTCATTTCCATTCTAGTACTGGTAATGGCTATAGTAGGTCGGCTGGGTGATGGTGTTCGACCTTAAACTACTGGAAATCTTGGAACCTAACCAAGTACTCTGCTATCTCACCCTTCATATTAGGTCAATAAAATAATTTTCGAAGTGTTGTTATCATTTTCTGGTATCTTGGATGACCAAAATACGGTTTCTTATGCACTTCATCAAGAACTGTTACCTTCAACTCAGCCGAATCGGGTATGTAAAGTCTATTTTTAAATCATAGTAGCCCATTTTTATCAATACTCAGATCTGGTTTATTTGAGTTTGCGGTATTGTTTCGAAATTATGCCATTATCTTCGTGTAATTTTCATGGTTAATACATGTTGTCCTTATTCTCTATTCCAGATCACTTTCTTCTTTATTGAAATTTATTTCGAATAACCCATGGACTCTTCTGCTTAAATCATTTGGTACCTTGTTTTCCTTACCTTTGATATGTCTTACTTCAAAATTGAATTCAATCAAGAAGGATAGCCACCTTGCCTTGCTTGCATTAAGATATGGGTGACTAAACAAATACTTCACACCGCTATTATCTTTCAATAATAGAAACTTTCTGCCCATTATGTAGTGTCGCCACATTTTTAAGGCGTGTATTACTGTTGCCATTTCTAAGTCATGAGTGACATAGTTTCGTTGTTCTTTTAATTTTAGGGAATCATAACAAATCACCTGTCCTTCTTGAGTTAGGACACCACCTAGTCCTTCTTTACTTGCATCAACATAGATGGTAAAGTCTTTATCTGGGTCTCCTACCTTCAAGATGGATGCGGTTGTCAATAATTCCTTCAACTTGTTAAAACTGTCTTGACACTTCTATGACAAGTTAAACTTGGTTCCTTTCTTTTGTAATGACGTGATAAGGTAAGATATTTTGGAAAACCCCTCTATAAATCTACGATAATATTCTGTGATTCTCATGAATGAGCAGATATCCGCTACATCCTTAGGTTCCATCCATTCCATGATGGCTTTTATTTTCTCAGGGTCAAATGCAATGCCTTCTGTAGAAATTACATGTCCTAGGTATTGTATTTTCTTTTGATAAAAATCACACTTATCAATTTAGCATACAGTTTGTGTTTCCTCAAAGTTTGCGTAACTATTCTTAAGTGTTCTTCATGTTCTTCCTCTGTTTTAGAATAGACCAGAATATCATTGATAAATACTAGCATGAACTTGTCGAAGTACTGACTGAAAATATTGTTCATTAGACACATAAACGTGGCTGGTGCATTAGTGAGTCCAAAAGGTATGACTATGAATTCACAGTGTCCATATCTTGTTCAAAAATTTGTTTTTCTTATGTCCTCATCTTTTATCCTAACTTGATGATAACCAGATCATAAATCCAACTTCTAAAATATCGTGGCCCCACCTACTTGATCGAACATGTATTTTATCCTAGGTAAGGGGTACTTGTTATTAATCATCATTTTATTCAATTGTCTATAGTTGATACATAGCCTTAGAGTATCGTCTTTCTTTTTAACAAAGAGGATTGGTGCTCCCCATGGTGAAACACTCAGTCTAATATACTCTTTGTCCAACAATTCCTATAGATGTATTTTTAATTCCGTCAATTCTATTAAACTCATTCGGTAAGGTGCTTTAGAGATAGGGGTTGAACTAGGTAGAAGGTCTATGAAGAAGAGTATTTCCCTTATAGGAGGTAATTCAGGTATCTCATCAACAAACACATCTTTGAATTCACGTAGGACAACAAAGTCTTCCAAGTTGGGCTTATCTTGTTTTTCTAATAGATTCATTATTTGGATGGCGTAAACTTGGCAACCCTTGCTCATGCATTTATTGAATTGCATCGATGTGACTTGTCTAACTCATATTGGTTTTGGTATACCTTGGGTTGTTCTAGTAGTGTCATAATAGTCTTTATAATTAAGTGTCTTTGTATAACAATCTAGAACGGC
This sequence comes from Picea sitchensis, assembly GCA_010110895.2. Lineage (NCBI taxonomy): Eukaryota > Viridiplantae > Streptophyta > Pinopsida > Pinales > Pinaceae > Picea > Picea sitchensis. The sequence goes on along the minus strand of SNQJ01S0205236.1, from coordinate 5,677 downwards.
TTTGTGTTTTTCCAACCAATCCATTCCGATAATCACATCATAAGATTCTAGTGGTAGAATGTTCATATTTGTTCTTATGTTTTGACCATCTAAACTGAACTCAAAATTAGAAATAAAGTCAACCACTTTCCTTTTTGTTCTTGTTGCTAGTTGTACCAACCATGATTTTGCGTGTTTCACTTTCTTAAGTTTATTTGACTCTACCACATCAGGAGTGATATAACTTAACATATCTCTAGGGTCAATTAAAACAAAAATTCGAGTGTTATTGATTTTACCTTCGATTTCCACCATCGGGGACTGGTGGTCAGCTTGACGACCATCTGCGGATGCATTTATTCGGTGCAGGCTTCTGCCCATATCACCCACCATCGAGGCTTCCTGCAAGTTATGAACGACAGTTCTCTTTGTTGTATTTATACGTGGACAGTTCCTCCTTAAATGAGGTTCTCCACATTCCCAGCACTTTAGTGGTTCACGAGGACTATCCCCAAACTTTTTTGTTCCCAGATTTACTCATTTACCACTACCTTGGGTAATTGGATAATTAGAGTGAAAGTCTTTTCTAGGAAAGATTTTTGTTGTATTCCGATAAGGACCTGGCTGGTATCCCTTCTTTTGTTGGTTCATTCGGTCCTGTTTCTTATCCTTTCAAGCTTTGGGAAACTCTGCCCATTGTTTGTATTGGTCGTAGCACATTCATTCTTTCCTGAATATTTCACTCAAGGACTTGGGGTTTTCAAACTCAATTCTATCCCTGTAGGAATGTGGTAAACAACTTACGAACCACTGGATTTTTACCTTGTCCTCCTGGATGTAAGGTACAAACCTTAGTAATTCCAGGAATTTGTTTATAAGATCCTYCATTGTCATCTTTCCAAGTCATAACTCATAAAATGATTTTGTTTTCCTTTCATAATATCTTTCAGATAGATATTGTTTCTTGAAATATTTCTTGAAGTCCGACCATACCATATGTTTCTCTTTTAATCCCTTCGCCAATTTTAGATCTTGCCACCAGATGTTGGATTTTCCTTTCAGGTTGTAAATTCCCATTTTGACCTTCATATTGTTGGAATAGTTATATATCTAGAAATATTTTTTGATGTCTAATAACCATGCTTCAGATTCCTCCCCTATTCTGGATTCCCCATCAAAGGTAGTTGGCTTAAGTTTTTTAAATTCTCCTTCAAGGTGGTCTACTTTTTTTTTTTTTTTTCTTTCCAGTTTTTCTTCATCTTCAGCTGAAGGGGTACCCTCAGATCAGATGTCCTCCTTTTCTTCCTTAGGAACAGAATTCTTGGAGTCCCTTTTACTGACCTCTTCTTCATGATTATCGTCTTGTGGGCTTTTCTTTGTCACTATACTGCACAACAAGACTTCCTTTATCTCTTTCTTCTCCTATTGTGATTTCTTCAGTTTTTCATTCTCAACCTTGAAAACCTATAGCTCAAAAATGAGATTAATCATTGTTTCCATCACTTCAGTAGGTGAGCTTTCGTTGGTATTATGTCTCTAATTTTCAGGCAACCTATGTTCAGGATTCCCATCAACTTTGATTTCTGTGTCGTCCTCTGTTTCCATGACTAACACAAAACATAAAAGGGTTTTTTGTTTGTAACAATAAAGGTTTATTAGTTTTACAGAAAAAAAATTATATGCTACATAAATCAGATGTCCCTATTGAAGGTCCAAGTGTTGTAACCTTTTCTCTGATACCATATGTAATGAACCTCATATTTACCATAAAAAAAAATTTGTTTATCTTTTTGCTATATAATTTATTGGTGGAAGAAGGGATCCTAGTTATACAACTCTGTTGTCAAATCGGTTATGAAACTCTATAATAAAACCTTGCTATAAAACTCTATTATAAAAATGTTGTTAGAAATTCCTAAATTTCTACTTACCACAAGATATCCTATTTATATCATCTTGCTTAATCACTAGTAGAAAGTTTATAAGGAAAAGTCCCCAAGGCTTTAACAAATCCCTTTCATCCTTTATTCTTTACCCATATGCATATAGGGATACGTATATAAGTGTAGTCTTATAATTCATGCTACAACTCACCTTTAACATAAGGTTCCATATTCACGCAGAAGTCCACATGTTGATTTTAACCCTAGAAAACTTTAGCTAGTTTTCTATCCATAATAGTCATGGGGTAGAGTTTTTACACCAGATGGATAACATAACTACCAAGTCTCAGTTATTTAGTGCTTCTTAGAACCGATGGTTGATTGTAATGAAGTATTAAGTCCAAAAGTCGATGGAAAATTTGACAACTAGGATTGAGCTGCTGTCTCAGGCTAACATAGAGGGTGTGAATGGGATTTAACTTCCATAGAGTCATAAAGGTGTCAAATCATGACATTATTTAAGTGGAATAGATGGTTCACTATCATAATAGTTAAGTCTTTGTAACTTCATTAATGGCAGTCCTACAATTCCTTTGTATTTACCAGGATCTACACCCAAAGTGTCACACCGACTATGCCATTGTCACATGGCTAACCATCTTCTACACTCTCCACATTTACTCCGAGACATCAAGGTACAACTTAAGGTTGGAGTAGGTTCACAGTTTATCATTTCTGAGTTTTTACAAAGAGGTTCTCTGTATCACATTTTTCAGAGGCGAAGTCTATATGTAATGGTGGTCACTCCATGGGTGTAACTAATGGCATGGTCTGAAACCATGGTAAGTTCTTCCTTAATCATAATACCAATATAGATAAAAATAAGGAGGTGCAATATTAGGAAAACATTTTGTATGTCATTCTATAGTCACCATCGTGATTTGTCATTCTTCTTGAGTTCTCCCTTTCACGTAACTTTTCTGTATTACTTTTGGGGTCACCCTTAATCCTAAGAAAGCAATTTTTCATTGAGATTGTCGATGTTTCTCATATGGTAAAAGAGAGGGAATAATAGACTCGTATACCCATGTTTGAGATCTAGGGTTTTGTAAACTCCTTTTCATAAGCTAGGGTTTATCGCCGAAGGAAAATCATGAATTCTGGGTAATTACTCTTATTGTGTGATTGTTTTGCTTGACTAGTACCATGAAGACCCAACCTCCATAGTGCCAAATAGATTCAACTAGGCTTTCTCCTGCATTTCCCTTTCTTTTTATCTAACATTTTTCAAGGAAGTATGCTTTACAAAAATTTGTTCGGAGCATCTCTGCATTACTTGTTGACTTATACGATTCTGTGCAAATTGATGTTTGGGTACACTAGGGTCAACAGTTAGATGTTCTCCTGGTTTGAATGGGAGACTGAATAT
>SNQJ01S0205234.1:0-12491 GCA_010110895.2 Picea sitchensis | reverse complement strand
CGATCCCACTTGGGATTTTTTTGTGGATGCAGTAAAGGAACAATATTACCTTATTGGCAACTATGAGGACCAGTACATGAGATGGACCACAATGCGGCAAGAGAGGGGCCAATCAGTTCCAGAGTTCACCAATACCTTATATACTTTGCGCACCAAGCTGGGTATCAAAGACTCCAAATGACATTTGGTTCTCAAATACCACGGGGCTCTACACAGATACATCCAAACTGAAATGGATTTTCTAGACATCTTATCACTCGGTGCTGCCTATCGATACGCTGTTAAAATCGAGCAGAAATTTAAGCACCAGAACAAACGATATTTTGGTTCTACAAATCCGCAACAACCAAAGTATGAAAAATACGGCCCTAACAAACAGTCTTCCAAAAACTAGTCCAAGACACAAGAAAAGAAGGGTCACAGGAAGACAAATAAGGACACCGAAAAATGGTGTGATTTCCACAAAATCCCCTGGCACAACACCGATGAATGTCGCTCAAAACCGTCATTGGTGGCCGATATCAAAGACAAGGATCCAAACCCTGATTCAGAATCTGATTTTGAAAATACTAGTAAAGGAAAGATCATTGATGCAGACCCCACTGCTATTGTCGCGACTGCGGCAATTCAACCAGAAGAACCAACAGATCTTGAAGAGGGGGAGCACCTTTTTCATTCACAGATGTGGGTGAAGGGGACCCCGCTGCATTTTATTGTTGATATTGGAAGCCAGAATAACCTCATCTCAACAGAGGTCATCAAACAGTTGGGATTGTCGACAACACCACACCTGCAACCATACATCATCGGGTGGCTTCGGCAAGGAGGAGATCTCTGTGTCAGCCAACAATGTTGATTACCATATAGCATCCAACCCTTCAAGGATGAGGTATTATGTGATGTTGCCCCACTGTATGTCTGTGATGTTCTCTTGGGCCAACCATATATGTGGAGACGCCATGTTGTTTATGAGTCTCGACCCCGTAGTGTCATTGTTACTTTGGGGGGTTATCTCTACAGAATACCAGAGGTAGTTCCAACTATTGTTCCACCTAAAAAGTGTCACAAGGTAGTATCTCATACTGCAAAATTTAGCTTCTTCACACTCTGTTCAAAAGGGGAACATAAGGACAATGCAACCACTACAACCTCGCCCCCTACACCTTATATCCAATGGAAGCAGGTCGACAAGGTTGCAACAAAGCGAAAAGATTCCTTCTACACATCGTCCTCTCATGTATCTCGACTTGTTGAATAGACTCAACCTCAACAGGTTCATGACAGATTTCCACAAACTGAGCAACGCAACGTCTCCAGCAAGACAAGCAACCCACCAAGATGCAGATTCAACAAACGCTTTTCCCTATCCCCCGAGAACTCAACGTAATGGATACCATTTCTTCCTAAGGAGGGAGGATTGATCCAGGTGGATATCGCTGGCCACCCACCTTTTCGAACTGGCTCAAAACAACTTTTTGCCAATTTTGGCAATTTACTATTTTTAGTAGGTTTTAACTTCTGGGGCCATTTTGAGGGCCTAAATGAAGGATTTTAGAGATCTAGCTTCTCAATGATATCCATAGGAATAATTGAGCCCCCAAAATGAATCTCCTCGACAATACCTTTCCAATGAGCTATCACACGCCTAAAATGGAGATCGTATATATACAGTTTACTTACTAATATTATATGATAATAATTCTATGAAATTAAATGTTCAGCTATCAACAAAATTAAATCTCAATCACAAATGTACAGTATTTACAGAATACAAATTTTGATCTAAATTTGCAAAAATCATTGGTAAAATGCCTTATGACAGCGAAACCATTATTTTTTATTTTTCATATCTTTTCTGTGGAAGAAGAGAAATAAAAACTAACTAAGCTAAGTAATTAAGATAACAATCTGTACTATAAAGATGAACTATATATCTATCTAAAACTACTGAGAATTCTCGAATTTATTAACTATTAAATAACAAACTGACCTGAAGTAATGCTTCATATTTGTCCTGTGCTCAGTACTTGATTTAGTTGTTTGGTGGGAGGAAACCCGCACCAGATTCTCCACAAGCTTCTCATAAGCAAGAAGCAACAATGCTCTTTGAATATAAATGACAGAACAAGAAAGACATAAAATGACAACAATCTTAAAGTTTATAGATCATCACATTTAGATAAATCCGGTGCGAAGATTTGTACAGAACAGTTCATTTAATGAAGAAGATAAATCTTTATTCATTAAATTGAAACAGAGTAATTGTTGTACTAGAAATGAGATACATAAGATATGGACAGAATTTAAATCACAACACACTAACCTGTAACAAGTCTTGATATCTAAAGTAGTCAATGACTTGATCACAAATTAAAATGCACAAAACTTGAACGAAAGTATGATAAATTGAAAGCTAAAGATGTTACAAAAGATCCACTTCCATTCGAGTCTGTATCATCATAAATCCATAGTCTTTGTTCTCCCAACAGTGATGGGTTCATTACAAAAATTAATGAGTATATAAAGGGCACAGGGTAAAACATCCCTGTGGGAATTATCAAAAACTGTTTACAAAAAATATGGGAACAATCTCCCAAGTCTCTATTTCTGCCTATGACTAACAACTTAAAACAAAACTATATCACAAAAAACATGTTCTAAACTACCACAACATGTCCAATTTTCCATTGAAATTCGTATGTACCTGTAGGTGGACAAGAATAAACAAGTTTAGATAATGTTTTATTTGTAAAATTAACAAAATCCAAATTTTATGACCAGCTACAAAATCTCACGATTCTGTAGCTAGTCATATTATCAAACAGAATCGTATAGAATTAATCCAATGATAACATAAATGTATGTTATATATCACACAAATCCTAATTACTAATTTCAAAACAAAGCCAATCATTCACACTAAAACTAACCAAATCTTTTATACCAATTCAAAACTAACAGAATCATATTGAATTAATCAAATGGTAACAAGAATGTATGCTATTCTTTTGTTACTAATTCAAAGCAACACAATCGGCTATGCTAATTCAAGAGCAACAAAATCATATTAAATCGATTTAATCAAAACATAACTAAATCAAACTAAATCGATTATGCTAATTCAATACAAACCAAATCATATTAAAACCATTTTATGCTAATTTAAATCAAACAGAATCGTTCCAAAATCATTTTGATGGTCCTCTGAAAAATAGCCAACTCACAAGGAATGTGACTCGGTGATGTATTTCCCACATGAACACGACAACCTACCATTACAATATCTAGATTGGAATTAAACACAGTTATCTTAAATCCAGAAGGGTTGGGGCTCTCTAAGAAGCCTTCTTCTGATGCTAAATTAAGCTTAACACCTTCTGAATCACTGTTTCAAATAACATCACCTCCCAACATAATGTTAGTAATAATGCAAGTTGTCTTTTCAAAGAAATCTAGGGGAAATTCTAGGTTGATCCCAGCATTTTCTATATTGTTGAGGATGCTAGGACCTAGCTTTTTCATCTGTTCCGAATTAATGCTACAATCATGTCTTAGTAACTCCAATCCTCGAGTTCCACTACCCATTCCAAATGAAAAGATCTGCAAACTACCATCATCATGTAAAAAAAAACATTATTGTTGTCCTTAGAGAGAGACCTGTAAGTTGCAATGCCAACCCATGGACAAGATGAATTTCCAGACAATCTCAAAAGTTGTGCAGACTGGTTGAATATCCTTTAAATTGATCAGGGATTCAACAGGGGGTGAGAGTGTAGAAGGGGGAATGGAAGGACGAGTGAGAGGGGTTCTGAGACACAGGCCAGGAGAAACAAACATTTCGGCAAGTGCAAACAGACCAAAACACACCTTCCAGCCACGGAGAAAAACTGAGATTTGACTTGTAAAGGACGAGCTAGATCTCCGTAATAACCCAATTTCTAAGGAAACCGCCTGAGATGAAGGTACAGGGGCTAATTTTGGTTCTGGGTTTTCAAGGGTTTGATCTGATTCAAAACCGTTTTCCCATAACCGCTCATGCAAAAATGTGTCTCTGGGAGGCAATTACGTGGTCAGCCTAAGTGGTCTTCTTTGGAAATAACAAACAATAACAGACTCTGAACACCCTAGGGTTAAATTTACACTATAGGGGCCATGGGAGAGAGCACACAGTCAATCAGGGTAAACAATGAGGAGGCTGGAAAGGGTAAACACATGACCAAATGCTCGTAGGTTTTCCCAAACAGAAGTAGCCCGAGATGCAAGGCAAACGTTAATGCCTATGCGTGTGAGGGTGGAGGAATGAATTAGAACCATGAAGAACATTCATTCTGACATGTACTATTGAATGTGGCTTGGTAATTCGAATCACTTTTAGTGTGTGTCAAAAACAATGTAAACGACATGCCAAACAAATAACCATTAAAAACCATGACAAGTCGATTCGAATATTTGCACAAACAATAGTGTTTGTATGATTTAAAACAGAATAATCATTTTGAATATAGCACAAAGGATAGTTTATGCGTTGTATGAAACCATTGCACCAAGGTTTTAATCAAATACAATAGAACATCAAACCACCATTGTAAAAAGGACTCGATCACAATCACTAGAATACCATTGCATCGCAAACTTATAAAATGAAGTCATATTAAAAAATGCAAAGTGAGTAAAGATTTGGTGTCTTGCCAACTGTGTGACCATTATTGAATTAGAAGTGAAATGAACACATAGACAAGATTAACCATAATAATCCAATGGCGATTTTAATGCTATCGACATGACTTCGAATTCAAGGTTTTCACGCTTGCAGTCGTGAAAACAAAAACAAAAGGAAGGTGTGTGAATAGTGCAAGATAATAGTGTTGTTTTGTTTTCAAGAATTGCAACAAGTACTTAGGGTTCAAAACCCTTGTGTAGGCAGCTTATAAGAAAAATACAAAAATGCGAAATGGCTGCCAACACACACCCAAGAAACCCTCAATGGCGGAAGAAAAGAAAAACGAAGGAGCAGACGATCCCATCAATCTGTTGCTTGAGCAAGCTCTCATGCGACAGAGTGACGAAATGATGGAGAATTTTTCCCACATCCTTCAACGCCTGCCGATAGCATCAGATGCATCTTCATCAAGTGACCACTTTGGAGGCACCTTTCCTTTCAAGGTACAAGTTAACTTTGATATTCCTGTATTTGAAGGACAAATAGATGCAAAAGTCCTAGAAAAATGGTTAACTTTGCTAGAAGGTTATTTCTCTGTTCACAATTTTTCCAAAAAAGAAACAATCACCTTCGCACTCCTTAAAGCTCTCCCTCATGTCAAACATTGGTGGGAAACTTACTGGGAACAAATTTCCATAGAGTCTAGAATATATGGGGCCGATCCCACTTGGGATTTTTTTGTGGATGCGGTAAAGGAATAATATTACCCTATTGGAAACTATGAGGACCAGTACATGAGATGGACCACACTACGACAAGAGAGGGGCCAAGAAGTTCTGGAGTTCACCAATACCTTCCATACCTTGCACACCAAGCTGGGTATCAAAGACTCCAAACGACATTTGGTTCTAAAATACCATGGGGCTCTACACAGATACATCCAAACTGAAATGGATTTTCTATACATTTCATCACTCGGTGCTGGCTATCGATACTCTGTTAAAATCGAGCAGAAATTTAAGCACCAGAACAAATGGGATTTTGGTTCTGCAAATCCGCAACAACCAAAGTATGACAAAGACAACCCTAACAAACAGTCTTCCGAAAACTAGTCCAAGACACATGAAAATAAGGGTTACGGGAAGACAAATAAGGACACCAGAAAATAGTGTGATTTCCACAAAATCCCCTGGCTTAACACCGATGAATGTCGCTCAAAATAGTCATTGGTGGCCGAGATCAAAGACAAGGATCCGAACCCTGATTCAGAACCTGATTCTGAAAATACTAGTAAAGGACAGATCATTGCCATAGACCCCACTGCTATTGTCACAACTGCAACAATTCAACCAGAAGAACCAACAGCTCCTGAAGAGAGGGAGCACCTTTTTCATTCACAAATGTGGGTGGAGGGAACCCCGCTGCATTTTATTGTTGATAACGGAAGCCAGAAGAACCTCATCTCAACAGAGGTCATCAAACAGTTGGGATTATTAACAACACCACACCTGCAACCATACCACACCCGCAACCATACAACATCGGGTGGCTTTGGCAAGGATGAGATCTCTGTGTCAACCAACAATGTTGGTTTTCATACGACATCCAACCCTTCAAGGATGAGGTATTATGTGATGTTGCCCCACTGGATGTCCAAGGATGGAGAGGTATTATAGATGTTGGCCTATTGGATGTCTGGGATGTTCTCTTGGGCCAACCATATATGTGGAGATGCCATGTTGTTTATGATTCTTGACCCTGTAGTGTCATTGTTACTTTGGGGGGTCATCCCTACAGAATACCAGAGGTAGTTCCAACTATTGTTCCACCTAAAAAGTGTCGCAAGGTAGTATCTCATACTACAAAATTCATCTTCTTCACACTCTGTTCAAAAGGGGAACAGAAGGACACTGCAAGCACTACAACCTCGCCCCCTACACCTTCTATCCAACGGAAGCAGGTAGACAAGGTTGCAGCAAAGTAAAAATATTCCTTCTGCACATCGTCCTCTCATGTATCTCGACTTGTTGAACAGACTCAACCTCAACAGGTTCATGATAGATTTCCACAAACTAAGCAGCGTGACGTCTCCTGCAAGACAAGCAACCCACCAAGATGCAGATTCAACAAACGCTTTTCCCTCTCCCCCAAGAACTCAACGCAATGGAGACCATTTCTTCCTAAGGAGGGAGGATTGATCCAGGTGGATATCAGTGGCCACCCACCTTTTCGGACTGGCTCAAAACAACTTTCTGCCAATTTTGGCAATTTACTATTTTTAGCAGGTTTTAACGTCCGGGGCCATTTTGAGGGCCTAAATGAAGGTTTTACGAGATCTAGGTTCTCAATGATAGCCAAACAAATAATTGAGCCCCCAAAATTAATATCCTCAACAATACCTTTCCAACGAGCTATCACACACCTAAAACAAAGATTGTATGCAAAAGTTACGACCCCAGGAAGTTGATGTACTCACTTACCCAAACGGGGCCCACATGACTTTTGGCGGTTCATCTCCCAGGGTTAGGTTTTTGGATGTCTAGAACTTTTGGCATTCCCGTTTATTGTAAAAAGGCCTTCAGAGTCTCATTGTAATCATCTTCTTGTGAATGCAAGTAGTTGTCACATCTCTTCTCAAAGATAAGCTGCCACCATTCTATCGAGTCTTTCACTCTGTATTTTACAGTCTCTGTACATTTATTTCATTAATAGAAATCGTGTATTACTGTATATTTGTTTTTATGTTTCATCTCTGATATATTTCTGTTATATTGTTTAATATCTGTGATATCTCTGTGCATTTCTTTATTATATCTCCGATCTCATTTCGTGTTGAAAATAATCTGGATCAGTATGTGAGAACAATCATTTGATTTAAGTGCTTTAGTGTTTTATCTAGACTAAATGATGTAGTGTTTGTTTTTTTTTTTGAAAATCTAAGGACATGTTGGATCTCCATCTTTCACCATACATGAGACTGTAATGGATCATTCCAATACACTTATCTTTATTTTCCATAATTGACTAGATTACACCTTGAAAACAATGGCACAATCAAGACCTCCATCTCTCACCATACATGCACTTATAATGGAGTGTTTTACCCTGCCTAGTAATTCTTTTAATTTTGATTAAGTTTCCTTTTTTTTTAAAAGCATGCAGAGTGTTAATTGTTGTTTGTGTATTTGTTCCAAGAGATGGAATCATAGTTCATCTTTATCTTTCATGAGCCAACAATGAACAGATCCATCACCTGAGCAAGAATTCTAGATTATATGCTTGTTGATAAGTTTTTCTTTATGAATTTTGAATTGTGTGGGGAGTGTTATTTAAAAGTTGTGAAAACAAAGTATTCAGTTTCGAAAGTGTTTTATTATATAGACTATACTCAATAGACATAGGCAATTATCTGTTATCGGGACATACAGTACATCAACTCCATTGATTACGGAACTGGATTGACATATTAAATGATTGAAATATATTGAACATATAATTGCACCAAAAACGACACACAAAGGAACCATGGAAGATTGGAAATAGTGTAGGAGACTAATCCAAATAATATTTAATACCGAAGAGGGAGACATGACACAAAAATATACTAGGGAAGGAAACCCAATAGACCATGTTGTGTAGTGTGAAAAAACATGGAAATTGATCCCAAGGAAAGGATTGGCACACATGTTTATACCATTCCAAAGAAATGGTACTTAGAACTGGAGATGCACAGAGATATAATAAAATGGGATTACATAACACAATGATTCCGGGTAGCATTTACCTTTCAGAGTGATTCGACCCCTATAAGTGCAACACTATACGAGATTAAATAGAAAATGTTTGCTAAATAAAAAGCAATGGAAGTCATATCCGTATGCAGTGCACACGACTCCTCCATGATGATTCACAAGTTATCAGATTGTTACAATGTGATGCAAGAGGATCAGGACGATAACGATCCTCGCAACATCCAAGTACAAGAAACAAAGGGTGAATGGACAATAGAGGGCCCAGAGCTATAATCTACAACATATGCACAACCAGTCAAGATATGCAAAGTTAATATTGGAATGGAGGAAGACCCCAAGTTTACACAGATAGGGGTTACTGGGATGAGAAAACCTTATAAAATATAGCAGATCTACTGCACGAATATCAAGACTTATTTCCCACTACATTCTCTGAGATTAAAGGAATAGCGGGCAAGTTAGGGGAGATGCGGATCCCACTGAAACCCGATGCTAAACCAGTAAAATAGAGACCCTATAGACTGAATCCAAGATATAAAGAAAAATTCAAGGAGGAAATAGATCGAATGATGAAAGTAGGAGTTATCAAATCGGTTGAGGAATCGGAATGGACAAGTCTAGGACAATACAACATGGTGTGTAAGAATATTTTTCAACTTGAGGAAACTAAACGATGCATGCCTGCATGATCCATTCCCAACACCATTTACAAACGAAGTACTGGAAATTGTAGCTAGATAAGAGGACTACTCATTTATAGATGGTTTTTCATGATACCATTAGATAAGAATTGTGCAGGAATATAGACATAAGACTACATTCATGACAGAATGGGGAAGTTTTCAATACACAATAATTCCATTTGGGTTAAAAAACGCCCCTGTGATATTTTGCATTGTATTTTTTGTAGTGTTTAAGGAGTTCATTCATAAGTTTCTCAAAGTCTACTTGGATGACTGGACTGTATTTATCCTGTTACAAGATTATGTTGAATTGCTAAGATAAGTGTAGACAACATCAGATACCCTTAAACCTAAAGAAGTGTATTTTTTGTGCACCATTTGGAATATTATTGGGACACGTTGTATGCAAACAAGGCTTGATAGTTGATCCCACGAAGATTGAAGTTATTCTGGACTTAAAACCACCCATGTCAGTCAAACAACTATGCACGACATTGGGTCATACCGGGTATTACAAGAAATTTATCAAAGGAGATGCACAAATTACAGCCCCAATGGAAAAATTGTTGAATAAAGACATGAAGTTCCAATGGAATGATGATTTCTAGGAAGGACTTGACACAATGAAACAAAAGTTAGTAACTGCGCTGATATTAGTTTTCCTCGATTGGAACAAGGACTTTCATGTACACATGGATGCATGATCAATAACATTGGTCGTGATCTTGTCATAGCCAAGTGACAAAGAGATAGATCATCCAATTACTTTTTCAATTAGGAAACTATCAACAATGGATAAAAATTATACCACAAGAAAAAGTGAGGGATTGTCTATGGTCTAAACGCTGCAATAGTTCATACACTACTTACTAGGTTCACACTTTAATATGTACATAGATCATTCTTCGGTGAGATATTTGGTCAACAAGCCAGTGTTGGGGGGAGGATTTGTAGATGGCTCCTATTGTTCTAGGTGTACGACTTCGAAGTAGTAGTAAAACTAGGTAAACTTAATGCACGACCGAAGCACTTGTCACACATTCTATCGGGAGAAGAGATAAGAAAACTGGATAATAGCTTGCCAGACCCAAAATTATTCTCCATTAAGATGGTAGAAAATTATTTTAAATATATTGTACAGTTCCTAAGTATAAGAATGACCCCCTTAGACATGTCGATCATGAATAAAAAGAAGTTGGTAGTAAAGGTTGTGGACTACCAACTAATTGCAGGCAACTTATATAAACTGGGCACAGATGGAATACTATGACACTACATAGTCGAACATGAAAGAATAAATTTATTGGAAGAAGTGCAGGACATGATAGTTGGAGGAAATTATGCATGGAAATACACTGCACGGAAGGTCTTACACATAGGGTTATGGTGGCATACACTCCACAAGGATGCAAAGGAATACTGTCAGACATGCAATGTTTTTCAAAGGGTTGGAAAACTCTCCAGAAGGGAAGAGATTCTATTTAACCCACAAGTTACATTACAGGATTTTGATAAGTGGGCTATCGACTTCATTGGACCAATTAACCCACCAACAAGAAGATCAGGGGTGAGGTACATCATTTCAACAAAAAAATATCTAACTCGATGGGCATAAGCTACTCCAGTCATAGATTGCAGCGCAAAAACTATCGTGCACTTTTTGTTCGAAAACATAGTAACTCAATTTCGATATCCTAGAACATTGATGAGTGATCAAGGAACACACTTCATGAATAAAACCATAGCAGCCTTGACCGAATAATTCCAAATCCACCACCATAAGAGTACACCATACCACCCATAGGATAATGACACTATTAAGCCCTAATATTGGTTCATTACCCCTTAACTGGGGCATATTATATTAGTAATGTTATTTTATTTATGTCGGCTTTAGGCCATTAGTGGTAATTATACCTCCTAGTCTCCTATATATACCAAGGAGACATTTTCATTTTGAATCATGTTGTACTTGAACATTTAAGTGGGGTAAAAGAAGGTTTCCCCCTCGAAGAGGCTTATTATTTGAAATTATCTCTTTTTTAAGGCGTTGAGTACTTTTTCTGAGGTTTTTCTATGCTATATTGATATTTGGTTCTTAACATATGGTATCAGAGCTCAAGGTCTTGGGGTTTCGCTGCTACATCTGAGACACCTTGGAATTTTTGCTATAACTTGATTTCTACAACGTTTCATAAGGAACGACTTGGAATATATTTATTAGATGGATCAAGGTACATTGGGTTCAAAATTCAGCTCTTGAGGCCTTATACTTTCAGAGATACAACTTGTACAAGATAGGGTTCTGGAATCATCTTGAACTGAAGCATTACGGAATTGTCGCTATAAAACAATTTCTGTAACATTTCAAAACCTAAACTCCAGAGGATATTCACAAAAATTAGTAAAGTATCGGTGGTAAAAAGTTCAACTTCTGGGTCATCTTAAATTTGTAGATACACCCTGTGTAATATAGGGTATTTGACTAGTCCTATTGACTAGTCTCAAGAAGGTGTTCCAGGTAAAACAATCATAACTTCTTCCTAGAGTATCCAAATGGAGTGGGACTGGTTGCATTGGATCATGGACTGTTTGTAGTATTTCAGGTATGAGTGTTAGAATTTTATATCAATTATTTTGTGTGGGGCATGCTATACAAGTGAGATCTCCTGGAAAGGCAAACAATCGTCAAGTTGTGGGGAAGTTATTGTAAATTCCACTTGGCACATCCAATTTTGATCAGACCTATGGCATTGTAGATAAGAAATATCAGAGAACTACATAAAATAATTTTTCATACCCAGAAGGGCTGAAACATGGGAGATACAATAAAAGAAAGATTGTCTAGCAGAACCACCTCAAAATAAAGGTTCAAAAGTGATACTTGGCCAACATGCCACCCAAAAAGGGAACTTCTACACCAAATAAGCCTTTAGAAAATCCTACTTGGACTCTTGATGAAGGTGAGGAAATGCATAGGGACATAAATGATTTACAAAAGAAGATAGTAACAAAAGATGAACTACAAGAAATGATGGAGGGTTTAAAAGGGGAGATCATGGAAATATTGAAAAATTTCGTAACAGAGAAGACACCTGAAAGTGAAAATGCATCCCATGAAACTCATGATGAGGACACAAGGAATGTGAATCAAGAATGGAGAAACTCCAGCTTTGGTTTGAAGACCAGCAACGTTCCTTATATTGATATGAGGAAGTTTGATGGCAAGGACCCAATCACATGTATACTTCAAACGGAGCAATTCTTTGATCTCCATAATGTGCCACATACACAAATGGTACGAATTGCTTCTTTATATTTAGAACCTAATCAATTTGTATGGTATCGATGGCTTTGTTCTCACAAATCACTCGTCACTTGGACAATTTTCACGGA
>SNQJ01S0205232.1:0-16494 GCA_010110895.2 Picea sitchensis | reverse complement strand
GATCTTTTCAACTTTAGGGATTCTAAAAAGAGCTTAAATATGGACTTCGTGGGGGTTCCTTTTTCATAAATTTAGTCCCTCAGGCCTGAAAAAGGGTTAAAATTATACCTGAGGGCACTCTTCTAGAGATTCGAGGCCTCTAGAGTATACCTTTGTTTGTACAGTTGACCATCCAGACTGAAAAAGGGGTAAACTACCACCAGATAGATGTGACTTCAAATTTCAATTTAACGAGCGTGAAAGGCCGCAAGATCGCTCGATAATCTTTTCATGTTTAGAGGGTCTGAAAAGGGCTTAAAAGAAGACCCATTATGTTTTTGGGAGTCTCAAGGGTGAGGTCAAGAGTGATAAGGAATCATGCAAATGAGGCTCAAACTCGTAATCAGGAAAAACTAAAAGGGACTCCTGAGCCTATAGTCATTAGTGACAGCATGGACACCATAATGCAACCAGGATCTACCTAGGGCATCCATGTTACGGTAAGCTCTACCACCAAATTACGACACTTGTAAAGAAACAATAATGGTTCCGTGTTGCAAATTGGTGGGATCGATCCTATGGAAAAGAGGAAAAGGCAACGAGGTGCAGAAAGTGGAGGTGGAAACCTGACTTAAATGCAACGAGTTGGAAAAAATGACTTTTTACCAAAGGACAGTCAAAACGCCCCAAATCTCAAAAAAATTCCCAATACCCAAAGTAATACTTCCTGTGACCATCCAAAGAAGACTCTTGAACCATCTTAAATGATTTTTAGTTTAGAAAAAATGAAAAAAGAGTCCGAAAATTGATAAAAAGAGGCCAAAACCTCTATAAATAGAAGTTGGTAGCTCATTATCACCATTGTTAATTCAGAAATTGACTAAAATCCAAAACGACCCCTTTGTGAAAAGAATTGATTCCGAGAGCCTTGGTGGATGAAACAACCATCTGCTTGGACCAAGTAAGTATAAACTACCTCATCTTGCAATCTAATTCTTTATTTATGCATTTAGTTTCATTTTTTGGGGGGGCATCGACCTTCAAAAGGTCGACCCTATGTCCACGCGGGCTGTCCTATGACAACCCACGTGTATACTCGCTCTGTCTTATGGAAGACCACGTGTACATGCGATTGTCATCACAACAACCTGCATGGACCCTCCATTTAGTGCAAAAAAAATTAAAAAAGAAAGAGTTAACCATCCTAAACTTTGCCCATGTGCAGGATGTATGTGCACTGGAGAGAAAGAGAGCATGAGGATATTAGTGTGCTGGTTGGGGAAGACCCTAATGCTGTTGTTGTGTTAATGCAATGTGGATTGTTAAAATTTTTTCTGTGTCCTTTCATGTGAGCACAACCTAGGCTGCTGAATGCCTTGGTTGACTATTGGCATCCTGACGTAGAGGCCTTTATGCTAGAAGGGCAGTCGCTGGTTCCAATGATAGAAGATATATACTTTCTAACTGGCCTCTCCAGAAGAGGAAAACCAATCAATTTCCGTACGTTTCCCTCTGGGCCTCATAATATATTGGAGTTGGTTGGACTCCATTATGAGGCGGGTATAGACCAGACGAGCTCGCAAGTGCCGATAAGCAAGATCTCAGACTTAGCACTGCAGGCGATCATGTTGCTCATCGAGTGGATTACGGGTTCTGCGGCTTTGCATCAGGCGTCCCGTGCACAAATGAACTGTGAAGTTTAGTGCTTAAATGCATAGATTTTTAATTGGACCACCACATTACTAGATTGTATGAAGAGGCAACTAACAGACTGTCGGTTGCGGACTCAGAGGAACTTCAGGTTTGGAACGATTCTTTTCTCTTTCTTCTTTGAAAGAGTGCCCAGTTTCAACCCTCGAGAGGTGGTACGAGGGCATCAGGCCTCTCTTACCACAATATGTAGATGGGCGGTGTTGCTGCCACGACAAGGGGGAGGAAGGAGCAATGAGTCCTTTGATGACGAATTTTTTTCTTGGTTTTCGCGACAGATCCCAGTCATAGAGGATTACCCGTATGCTGGGATTGACTTCTCGAGAGATCTTGAGATACCGGTACCTCCCGACAAGGAGCGAGGAGAGATGGGTAAGCTTGTTTTTGTATTTTTTGTTTGTTAAACATATGTAATTTTTATGTTTTTTTTTATATATATCATTTTTTTTATACCAGAGCATTTGACAGATATGTGTCTATTATGTGCAGATGTGGGGCTAGTGCGACCAATGGATTATGTGAGAAACAAGTGATGTCCTCGGCCAGGGCCCGCACCCAACACCACAGGGGGACCAACAACAGCAGGAGAGCTTCCAGCCGGTGAGGTTGAGAGGGTTCCGAGAAGAGTAGAGCAAAATTTTACCTCTCTCACTCGCACAGTCCCCATGGCAAAGATTGAGGATCTGCCACCATCTATGCAGCCTCACGTAGTGGGGGCGCCATGGACATGGGTCCATCTTTTTTGGTGTTTGGAAAATGCTGTTGATTATTACAACAGGGCCCACAAGCCCCGTCCTTAGTTAGGTTGGAATTTTCACGTGTCGAGGGCACTAGCACCCACTACTGGTCGTATTATTGAGGCGCTTGCACCCACCTATGTACTTTGATGATTTTGATATTATATATGGATTTTTATGTCTTTTTATGTCTTATGGATTATATTTGCCTTTAAAAATGTATTTACATGTGCATGTGTATGTCTTTCTTATATGTGTGTGAGATGCCAACCTAAGATTTGATTAGTTAGAGTATCTATGACTTGATTTAATCTCCTAGGAACACAAAAATATGTAACATAATCAAAGCTTCGTTCTGAGAGACGTACCCTGAGGAATCATCAGTGTAAATTAGGATCATGAACATGGTAGACTCTATTTAACCAAGACACAACCAATTGAGCATCTAAATAGACCCAGAGGTGAGAGATACCAAATGAAAAAGTGTCACGAAGAAACTCAATAACCGCGTTGTATTCGGCGACATTGTTTGTGGTGTCACCTAAACATATACCTCCTGAAGATAATAATTGGTCCTGAGGTGTAAAAATTACCCAAGCTGCAGAGGCAAGCCTCCGAGTGTGCCGACTAGTGCCATCTGCATATCCAACAAACACCTATGATTCACTTGACATCTGCCACAGTGACAAAAGATAACATCAAAAATGACACGTCCATAAACCAAAAGAAACCAAAAAGTAATAGTATAAAGACTATACATATGTTACAAAAAGTTACCCAAGGTGACCTACCTATGAGTAATACTTCTTGAGGTAGAGCCCACTTCTAGGCTCCACCAAAGCATTTCCCTCAAAGTCTACCAGATGATAAGTGCCCTTTTTAGAATCTCTTTTACAATGAAAGGTCCAAACCACATGGGTTCGAATTTGCCTGCCCCCAGGGAGTCCTTATCCTAGTCATAGACCAGGACAAGGTTGCCTTCAGAGAAAATCTGAGGTCGAACGGACCAATCATACTGAAACTTGACTTTTTTTTTGTGAGCCTCGTTGTCTAGGGCCACATCATGACACTACTCATTGAGCTGTTCAAGGTATAATAACTTCTCTTCAAGTGGAGAAGTGTCTGGCAGTAAATGTACTGCCAACTTTAGGGATGAGATCTGACATTCTATAGGAAAGACTGCTTCTAGCCCGTAAACGAGTTGAAAAGGTGAGAAACCGACTGCATTCTCAACAGACATTCGGTAAGCCCATAATGCCGAGTATAACATCAAATGCCAATTTGACTTGGTCGAATTGATCATTCACTGTAGGATGGTCTTAAGAGATTTATTTACAGCTTCCACCTGACCATTCACTTGGGGGTGGTAGGGTGATGAATGTTCTTTCCGCAACCCAAGCTTTGATGTTAATTCGGTCATCATTTAGTTCTGAAAGTGAATTCCATGGTCAGTGACAATCTCTCTCGGGACGTCAAATCTTGCGATTATCTGTTTGAACAAAAAGAAAGCTGCAATATCTCCATCATCTTTAAACGTTGGCATAGCTTCGACCCACTTTGTGAAGTAGTCTATGGCTACAATGATATAACGGTGCCCCCTTGCTGAAGGAGGGTTGCATGTAGTGTAATCAATCCCCCACTTGGTGAAGGGACCAACTATGATGATAGGAAACATGGGAGCGAGATGTGCCCTCATCTTCTGAGAGAAGATCTGACACCGGTGGCACTTCTTGACCGATTCGATACAATATTTGATTAACGTTGGCCAGAAGTAACCGACTCATAAAATATTTTGGTTTGTTACCAACCCAGACAAATGACTGCCACATGCTCTAGTATGGCAGTCATTAAGCACGATAATTTCTTCTTCATGAGTGATACATCGACGAAGGATGCAATCTACACCTCGGAGATACAAAGTTTCGTTGAGTATGAGATAGTTCTTATCCTGATGGCGTAAACGATGACACTTATGGCGAGAAACAGAGGTGGGGCACTTCAAAGTTTGGAGATAGACAAGTATATCTCCATACCAGGGATCCGAAGATGCGGTCAAAAACATGTCTCCTCTAATAGGCGGCTCTTCGGGCATGACCTCACCAGATTCAACTAGAAGGTCCGAGATGAGTTCCACAAAGACCAGTGACTTTTTGGATTTCACCGAAACAAAATCTAAGTCAAATTCTTGGAGGAAAACTATCCATCTACTGATCTTATCGCCAATGATGCGTTGTGTTAATACATATTGAAATGGATTCACAATGGAAATGATGGTGGTCTTCTGAAACAAAATATAATGATAGAACCATTGAACATTATGAATGGCTACCAACGCCAGTTTTTCAATATGGGAATAATTGAGTTCCGGTCCAACCAGGCCTTGGTTCAGGTAATAAATCACATATTCTGAGAGGAAGTCATCCTCCTGAAATAAGACCATACCGATAGTTGACTCTACTGCGACCAAGTACAATAAGAAATATTTGTTATAATTAGATGGCCGAAGCAGAGGGGTAGTCATGAGGGCCTGTTTCAATGCATTGAAAGAGTGTTGAGCGGATTCATCCCAATGAAAAGGGATGTCTTTATTTAGAAAACACATAAAGCCCTTTGTGATATTGGCATAGTTGGCTATGAAACAACTCAAAAAGTTTGCTTTTCCCTGTAAACTTTGAAGCTGAAGGATTGTACGCGCGAGAGGAAACTGAAGTATTTCCTCCACCTTGAGAAGATCGAACATGATCCCTATTGTTGAGACTATGAAACCTAGCAACCGCCCTGACGTTACGCAAAAGATGCATTTGTTTGGATTCAAGCGAATATGGAAGTAGCGACATCGCTCAAAGATAAGTTGGAGGTGTGTGGGATGATCCATTCTCTTGCGAGATCGTGATGCTAAATCATCTAAATAGGCTTCGACTATGTGCTTGAGATCATGGAAAGCAAAAGACATGTCTTGCTGAAAGGTAGCTCCAACATTTTTGAGATGAAAAGGCAAATGTACCCCATGGATAGATGAAATCTGTTTTGTGCTGGTGTTCGGGTTTGATCTGTATCTGATTATATCCCGAAAAACCATCCATGAAAGAAAAGGCCTCGCAACCGGCACATTCATCGACTATCTGGTCAATGAGTGGTGTGGGAAAATTATCTTTTGGACAGGCTTTGTTCAAATCACGAAAATATGTATATACGCGAATCGTTCCCTGTTTCTTATTGATCGACACAGGATTTGACACCCATTGGGTCAAATGGATAGGATAGATAAAACTTTCTTTGAGCAGTTTCTCTACTTCAACCTTAATAGCTGTTGCTTTCCTGGGATTAACTGGATGAATATTCTGTCGAACTGGCTTGGCATCAGGATAAGTTGTGATTTCATGTTCGGCTATTTTTGGATCAATGCCTGGCATTTCCTAGTAAGACTAGGCAAAAATGTTGCAAAATTCTTTAAATAAGTCTATGTAGATTTGAATCTCTTCGGGGGAACAGTCAGCTCCGACGAAAACATTCTCCACGATGCCAGGGGTTTTGGAGATATTAATCGGTATAGTTTCAACAATAGTTGCCATATTACCCTCAGCATAAACCTCATGTGTAGCCAAGGGATTGATAGGACAGGACCTATCTCTAGTCATAGTCAAGGTGAATTCCCCTGCTTCGATTCTGCTTAAATCTGGGAGGAAGTATGATCTGTGATGGAGAGAGTTTGTCCGGACTAGTCATTGCTTCAATGATTGCTTCGTCTGAGGGAAAGTCTAAGTCTAATGAATTAGTATCAATGAAGGAATCTTGAGCTCAAATAGGCTCTGAAATCAGATCTAACTCTTGTGTAGGAGTTGGATCGGTGTCGGCTGAAGCTTGCTGGAATAAAGAGTACGTTGCTTCTACCATGGAAAAGGGCATGGACACACCATGGTGCCCTGTCCCTTCCATCGTGGCTGATGGGGAAGGAAGAATCCAGGGATCATTGAAGTAAGTCATGCAAAATGATGAAACTTGGAAAATATCAACCTTATGGTGGTCTAATATGAACTTGACATCGCCTTGAGTAGGTGGGTAATCGAAAGTACCCATCAAAGGTGGGCACAAACCAACCCCTACGTTGACGATGCCCGATTGAGGATTATCAATCATTGGGACCGCAGATGCCCCCAATGAAGGTTCAGGTCGAGAGAAGGACAATTGATCAATGGCCACGATACGACCCTCATGTGGAAACAACAAGACTCGGAAAACTGTAGCGACCACTGCCTACATGGCATAGGTCCAACTCCTACCTAACAAGATATTGTAGTCGAGGGATGCGTCGACTACTTCTACCTCGATGCACATGGTCTTCCCTCCTAACTTCCTGAGGAAAGAGGGGATGATGCCATGTGGTCAGAATGAACGATAGTCGAAAGCGGTAAGAAGAGTAGGTGATGGAGACAAAACGGGATGGCCAATGGCCTTCCAACATGCCAATGACATGATGCATGTCCAGGCTCTCTCATCAACCACCGTGCGGAAAATGTTTCAAGTAAAATTTTTCATGGGGTAAGCCACTACTATCTGAAATGCTACATGGTAAGGGAGACGAGGTTTTAAGTCAGTTGTATCCAACATGACTGTACCTGGATTACAAGTCTTAGTAGATCCTAAAGCAACTAACAAAGCTTTCCTTTGGGAAGGGCATCTTTGGAAGACCTCCAAAGCGGACATCACACAAGGGGGTTGAGACAAATCCTCCACCACAGAATAGTTCTGGGCAACCCTTGCATTTGGGTTGTGAGAATATTTCTTGAACACACATATTGGGATGCATGTCATTGTTTCACCCAAAATCTTCTCGATCTAGAGAGGAAGAGATGGGATTTCAACTTCTTTGCCTTTCTCATAGGTGCTTGGCTTACTATAGTCATGTGCTCTAATCGATATAAAATCATCACCTTTTATCATATACACATTCGCGGATGCAGGATTGTTCGAAGACGGAGAGGGTCCTTGACTGCCCCCTTCCACACTTGTAGAGGCTTGGGTTAGGTTTTTCCCATGTTGAAATGGATTCGTTAACACAATAGGCTACTGTTGTGACACAAACATTTGGGCCTCTGCAAGCCGAGGGCACTCATGGGTCGGGTGGTCTTCATGCACAGGTTACATGGATACTTCACCTTCCATTTCTTGGTGTCACCCCCGCCAACATTATTAGTGGGTTTCTTATCCCCCTTACCCTTCTTACGTTGTTTTTTCTTTCCATCAGGCTGCTGGGTGGCCTTCGTATTTTTTGATTGCACAGTGTGTACATCCAACGTTTGGGTAGGGGGAGTAGCTGAAATAGTAGTTTGGTTGGCCGTTGTGTGTTGTATATAAAATTGCTGCAATTGTTTTTTCAGTTGTTCAGCGGGCTTTGTTTGTGCTAAACCTACAATACCATCGGCATGTTGTCCAACTCTCTATTTGGTTTTATCAAGTATGGAAGAATAACTCGAATGGTTGAGCTCGATGTACCATTTCGCAACACTCCCAATGAGAGTGCATTGAAACAATCACAACTATACAGAGTCTTCTTTCAATGAATTAGACGAGCACCAAAGGTGAAAAGTAGTCACATGATCTCCTGGATCTTCATTAGGATTGATTTCAAATTTTGGTATGTCCAAAGGAAACTTCGTCGGCATAGGGGGCCAACGCGGATCATGATAGATAGGGTAATTCAACAACCTTGTTAAGTATGGCATGTGAAAGGTTGCCAGGAAAGGTAGTTTGGGTTGTTGGTGATAACCATGGAAAAAGGGGCCTGGTGTTTGACTGGCACCAAGTTTCCAGGAAAAGTTGGGTTGCTGGCCAAGGCTCTGGTAAAAACCATGGTCATGGCTAGCGTACAGATTTTTCATTTGAGGAGACATCATCAGCTGATTCCAAAAATAGGATGTAGATGGTTGGGAGTGTATTACATTCAGAGGACTTTGGGAAGGGTTACTCCATGCCGATCCCATGGGCATAGGTACTGCACCTTGCCGGGGGTTCCATTGGTTGTGAAAAGAATTTCCCCAGATCGACATTCCCGACAAGGGAACTGATCCTTGCCAATAATTTCAAGGTCCTAATATGGAATAAGTTCTTGGGTTTGCCCCTTGTGCAGGAATAGTACCATGCATAGGATTAGGTTGGCCATAACCGGGGTTAACCCTAGTTGGGAAAGCAACTGACAAGAAAGCATTGTGACCAAACGCACCGAACAAAGAAATGGGTGTCAACCCTATCGACATATTATGAGAAGGTGGTCCTTGACTCCCGACTCCAAGTGAACTATTGTGTGTGTTTGGCCCGGTGGATTGCTGGTGGGTACCGTCGAGCGAAGGGGACGAAGGAGTTACATGAAATCCCCCATAAGGGAAAGCATTAAAGGGAGTTGAAGTGCCCCCTATGGGTCCTTCCAGAGGAGAGTTAGAGCTCCCTGCCCCCAGACCTAAAGTTTGTAAAGTGGAGTAGGATAGTACAGGTCTTGTACCTAAGCTAGGCATCCCATATGAGAACAGAGGGCCTGTCGCACTCTGTGTGAAAGGAGCACTGGCCGCCGCCAAAGATGGGATCAGACCACTGATCGAGGTAGAGGTAGTTGAGACCATGGTGGCTCAGACCAACGATGGTGGGTTAGGAGGTGGAACACCCCCTGTGGTGATAGTCGTACTGGGAATAGAAGAATTCCCAAAAGAAGTGGCATCATTTGTTTCCATTGCTGCATGTGATACTGTCTGGCACCCGTAAGGATAAATCTATATGATGATGGGTGTCAAAAGATCAGTGGTTGGAGTTTTGGGTGGATCGAGAGCTTCCACTCCAAGGTTTGAAATAGTTGGTTCTTCCGGATGTTGGTCGGGCACAGTTTTCTATGACCCAGTTGCTTCAAAAGACCCTTGTTGGTCTATCTTTCACCTTAGCGGTGGTGGGGGTGGCTCAAGTGTAACCAATGGCAGGCCAATAAGTCTTCGTGACCAATAGAGCTCATGATCCTCCACTATGTGAGAAGATAAAAAACACACCAGGGATTTCTATTCGTTCAAAAACAACACACACTAGAAAAAAGACCTTACAAGATAAAACAAGAAAACACTAAACTAGTTGGAAGAATAGTTACAACAACCAACAATAGAGAAACTTACCGGTGCAAGTGCAACTCGAACATGGAAGCACCCTCAGGGTAAAATCTGCAAAGTGTGGCCTGATGTCTATCCTAGGTACCATGGTATACCCCCGTAGTCACCTGTGTATGTCTCTAAAAAATATCGGCAACTAGGTTGCAGTGCGCTAATAGTCACTAGGCAGGTACAGTCGACAGTCGGGTAGACCACAATGAGCAGGGTATCGAGCCCAAAAACTATCAAGGGTATTGAAAGAAAGTGGTCTGGAAGACAACTGAGGACCTCGAATGGATTCAAGACCCACAAAGTTCCGTGGCAAATAAAATCAATGGAATCCCAAGACAAGCCCTCTATATGTGTTCTCCACTACGATTGGTCCGGCTTTAGAGGGGTTATCTCCGCTACCTTTCCACACGTGACCTCATGTTTAGTCCCTGTGTTAGAGGGGGGTCCCAGATAACTTTCATGATACTGGACTTTTAACACTCCCTAACACATACTCTTATGTATGTTTTGCAGCCTTGAAGAGTTTCCTCTCCAACCTAAATCAAGGCTCTAGCCTAGACTAATTGATGGACCCTACAAACATAAAGTCTAGTTGATTTTAATTAATCATTAATTTTTTATGTCTTGTCTTAAGTCAAAGGTTATGAAAGTGAAAGTAATGATGTTTGAGAGACGAAAGAAAAATAAACAGAAAGCTGGAAACAAAATAACTTCTTCTTGACACAATTCTTAATCAACTTTTCAAGCTAATTTTTTTTCCTAAGATCTTTGAGAAACAAACTCAAAATAAGATTTCACTCGACTATGAGCTACTTATTGTCCTAAGTAAACAACCAAGAACTTATGAAAGAAATTTTTTTCTTGGTTATTAATGGAAACCAACAACTACTTAATCAAATCAAGAAAATAATTTTTTTATTTATTTAATGCTCACAAAGCAAAAAAGGAAAAATGACGACAAGTAAAGACCAAGAAAAATTCTGGCCTAAGCAAAGATCGCAAAGAGTCACTGACAATGACACAAAAACTGATGAAAACAGACTCTCACACTTGTCTAAAAACCCTATGAAAGAAAAAAAATCTTAGGAAAACTTTTTAATGAAAAAGAAAGTGATTGCTATGATCATACCTAAGTTGTTGACTGCTATGACGGAGACCAAGAACCTTGAGAGGTATAACTTTTGACAAGGAAAAGGATGACTACCTCTCCTTGAACAAAAAATTTCTCAACAAGCACGCAACTGACAGTTCAATAGCTAGCATGTGCACGTAAGCTCTAAAAGGTCAGAGCGCATGTACATGCATGCATACCTTATGCAGGTCACGTGTACCTTTACAAATCTTCAAAAAATTGAAAAGATAAGCAATCAAACACTGGCAGAGACCATTGGTATTGAGAACCAAAATCTCTTGAAGACTCATAAACTTACTTTATCAGAAAAGAAAAACAATCCAAGGAAAATTTCATAGAACAAAACCAATCTGAAGTGGTAACTAAGCTACAAACTGAAAAAATAGAGACTAGAATGAGTTTCAGAAAACCCCTAAGAAGGATCACTTCTAACAGGGAAGAGGATGAATGCATCTTTAATAAAAAATTTCTGAACTTAACCATGCTACTGTCACTTCATCAACTAGCATGTCCACGTAGGTTGTGTGAAGGTTGGGTGTGTGTATGCACTTGCAAGCCTTATACAGGCCGCGTGTACCTCTGTGACTTCTTGTAAAAGAAAATGCAGCCAAGAAAAGTAAGTAGGAAGAACTGGTATGGAAGACTAGAATCCCTACTGGCTCAGACTTTTACAGAAACTCTAAAAACAAGTAATGAAACCAATTTTTTTTAAAAATACCCAAAAAAGACTCCCAGAAAACCCTTGAGATCCCAGCACGGTCACCAATTTTGTTGTGGGTGGGAATCCTTCCTATGGAATTATCATTTAAGGGCTCTAATCATGCATGAAGAAAATGACCATTTCAAAGGCTTCTACTCTTTCCTATTCTCCCAACACAAAACCCCACATTCATACAATACAAAGGTGTAAATGAGATTCGATAACTCTACCTTAAGTCCTTCGTTTGATGTCGATCCCTTTTCTTTCACTCACTCTTTGATTGCAAGCCTCCTCCCAAAGCTGACCTGCATTCACACATGAACAAACAAAAAGATGCGAACATGCATTTCATATACTAATTGTTGGGTTAGTTTTGACAATATCATCAAATAAACATTCAACTCAAACACATGATATGGTGGGATGGGAAAAGTATTCATTTTTGTATTAATATTCACAAGATTAAACTTACAATATGTGGTCGACATTGCTCCTTGAAACTGGTCCTGGGATCCTCTTCAACTATCCTCCAGCTGCTTTTTTTTGTACTTCTCTTTGCACAAGGATGGCTAAAGGTTGGGACAAGGGGAATGCTCAATTGGGTATAGTCTCTTTACTATGATTTTCCTCCTTTCAAATGGGACCCTTACCCCTTATTTTATAGGCTAGAAGGAGCTAAGTATTTGGTTGAATGACCAACCTTGCATGGCCGAAAGGTTTAGTTAACTTGCCCAAAGCTATGTGTTCCGTCAACAACTTTCCTTTTCCTATGCTTTTGTAGGTAGACACGGGTTGAATTGGGACAGCTAGCGTGTACACACGCACAGTAATGGAGCAGGGCATGTGGACCGTTAGAAAGGGGGTTTTTAAGAAGATTTGTTCAATAGTGTTTTGGAAAAGAAGGAATCTGAGATGGCCTGATGCCAGGTAATCATATCTGGTGCAAATTAGGGTTATAAAAACAGTCGTGTATGCACACGGGCAGATTGTTTTCTTTTTACAGGCATATGTGGGTTGTCCTTAGACATCCCACGTACATGTAGGGCCGCCCCTTTTTAGGAGTGCGCCCCCCCCAAAAAAAAACTAAAATAAATGCAAAAATAAAGTATTGAAATGCAAGAGGGGATGATTTGTACTTACTTGGTCTGAGCGGAAGTTCGTTTTTTCCTTCGAAGCTCTTGAAATACTCTCTTTTAGTAAAGGGGTCTTTTTGGATTTTTGGTTAATTCTCAATTTGAAAAGGTGATAATGAGCTGCTAGCTTCTATTCATAGACTTTTTTGGCACTTTTTGGCACTTTTTGAATCCTTTTGTCATTTTTTCTAGCTTGAAAATAATTTAACATGGTTCTTGAGTTTCTCATTGGATGTTACGATACACTTCACTTTTGGTTTGGAAAATGTTTTGGGAGATGGGTCACTTTTAAATATTCTTTGTTAAAAGTCATTTTTCCAAATTTTGCATTTAAGTTAAGGTTTCACCTCCACTTTTTGCATGTCATTGTCTTTTCCTCTTTTCCATAGGATCGAACCAACTGAATCACGACACATAACCATCATTGCTACTTTAGAAGTGTCATAATTTGGTGGTAGAGCCTACCTCTATGATGCAGACCCCTTTTCTCTCCTATGGGATGCGTGACCTCCCGGTCTGGGATCGATCAAGAAACTGAGTCTAATTTACTCTTCAATCCCTCAAGGACCTTCAATCAACTGAAGAGGCCCTCTTTCCCTTAAGGTGCAGGTTATATGGAACTCACAGGATTCCCCTTAACACTTTTAAAGAATCAACGTATTTAGGCACTAGCTCTCCTGGTTAAGCCCCTCTCTTTTCATGACCAAGGCTGTGACCAGTCGCCTAATCGAAAGGTGCATCACAATTTCGTGTATCGGGCCTTTGAATATGAGTCACCTCAACTCTCTCGACTTCCAAAATTCTGATATCTCCTCCCCTCAAAATGAATCGGTGGTCCAGATCTCTCCTCGATCCAATGACTCATATCAAATCGTGAACTCAGATTTCACGAATCCTCACGATATTTTACCTTTGGCTTCCTGAATTGAGAACCTCCGACTGGACCAGATCTACGGTTCAACTCCCTCCTTTGATCAATGATTTTGATCAAATAACAATTTCACGATTCCTGAGTTCTTATAACTCTGCCTTTGACTTCTCTGAATCACGGGTCAATGAAATGATGATGTCTCACCACATTCACCCTTGACGATGAATGATTTTGATGATTTCAGAACTTCGTAAGTCCAATTCTTCTGTATGCTTTCAAAGGTTTATCATTATTGCACTTTACCTTGAATGGACGACTACGATCCTTTTTGCACGCATATCGGATGACTGATATCCTTTCTTTGTGCTCCGATCGAACTACTGAGATCTCTACTTTGGCGCTTAGATCAGACGACTGTGATCTTTTCTTTGCACTCTGGTCGAACGGATGAGATCTTTACTTTGTGCTCTAATCAAACGACTAAGATATTTTCCCTGGAACTGAGATCGAATTACTAAGATCTTTCCTCCTCTGCACTTTCCCCTCATTGTCTAGATGCTGATTGGACAGTCCAAATATCTCTCCTGAGATTACGCTTTCTTCTAACTTAGAATATTTTTCGAAAGATTTAAAGGTTTCAACCTCTGTCCCTCTTGCGAGTCCATTTCTTGGATCTCGTTCACACTTCTTCGAAAGTGCTATCCCTCCTGAGTTTGATCTCCTCAAAGATTTCGATCTCCCAAGCACTTCTTGCTTTTTCAGGAAATTCATCAAAATCAGATCAAAATATTCTTGAAAAGAATTCTTTCCTGCCTTCCTGGAGTTCCTCTGTTCTTGTCCTTCGACTTATTGATGGAATCGCTTCAACTCTTCGTTGAATTCCAAACCTGTGCACTCTTTGCAATAGATATTTACAAAAGATTTGAGTTCTTGCGATGACTGTGCACACCTTGCGGCAGTCACTTTATACTTCTAGCAAAGGAACCCTACGTTGTTCCTCCTGAGCTTACGGGTCAAGACAAGCTCTGTCAATGCACTCCCTGTGGACTATATTCTGGGTCTGTGCACTCCTTGCAGCAAATTCTTATGCAATATCTGGATTCTTGTGGATGAATGTGTAGTCCTTGCAGTAGTCACTTTGCACTTCTTTCAAAGGAAATATTACACTATTTCTTCTGAGCTTTACGAGTCAAAATAGACCCTGTCAATGCACTCTTTGTGGACTATGTGTACACCTTGCACCGAATCACGAAGAAAAGCGATTTAAATTTTATGCAATCATTTCAAAGATACACACACTGGTAGAAAGGTTCATTCATTCTTGAAAAGATGAACGATAACAATAGGGAAATTGCAAACAATATTCACACCATACATTGGATCAATTTTCCTCTGTTATCTTCATTTAAAAGAAAAACTAGCCACAACAAAATCAAACAACAATTACAAACTTAGAATTCTCCTATTAGCTCGCATCAACCTCATTTGGGCACACAAACCTCTCTTTATACAAAAGAAACAAACCAACTGCTATCTAATTGTGGTTACATCGAGACTAGGGTTAAACTCCTAGGACACGTGTGCTCATTTTGTCTCCGCGCGCATGATCTTTCTTCTTTTGTTTTCTATCAGATTCAAAGGATTGTAGTATTGGATAATGTTCAAGACTCTAGATTGGTTCTCAGGAACTGATTTGTGCTTCCATGTGTACCTACTGACGATGGTATTGCATCATACTCCCTTGGGAAAAAAATAATGGAATCTTGTCCATGAGCCCCTGCACCGACTTTCCATGCTTCTGGATATCAACTTCACTCTCCCAACTGGCATATTCTATTGGGTGTCCCTTCCATTTGATAAGATATTCAAAATAGGTATTTCTCCTAGTCTTCTTACCAATCCTTTGATCTGGCTATGGAGCTTCTTCATTTCTGCAGCAAAATATTCTACTCCAACGCTTATGATCTCACTCTATCCCAAGTCTCTCAACTCAGATACTATCCTAGGTTTCATTCCATACAGTATTTGGAACGAGCTCTTCCCGGTGCTCTTGTTTGGTGAGTCATTGTATGCAAAATCTGCTTGTGGTAGAATCTGATCCAACTAATTATGGTGCTCGGTGACCAGTGTTGAAGGAAAATCTCCCTGCGGACAGGTAGATCTCCTCAAAGAGCTAGACTCTTAACTCTAATATAGAAAGTGATTATCATGGTCACTGACTTCCTTTTAGATCTAGGTGGAATAGTGTGTGAGGAGGAAGGAGAAAAGAAGTACCTTTTACCAGTGTTTGTCCCTGCACGCTCCGAGTTGAGCTCCAATCTTTCACTCCTCGATAATCCTTGTAGACAAACAAAGTACGACCACTTCCTACTCTATCAAAATTAGTCCGAAATAGGTCTATCTACTAAAGAGACAAATTCATGTGAGATTGAACATGAATTAGAAAGAAACAGGCCAAGCAAATTATATTAATGAGGACAAAACATTGCTTACAACCATAGATGAATTGCAGTCGTTTCGTCAAGTCCTCCTTGTCTACCCCTTGCTCAAAAGATCCACGATAAAAAGGTATAGCCACTGAAAATACACTATGGATCTATACTCTTATGACATGAAATGATCTTAGCCACGAAGAATACACAGTGGATCTACGAGATGACAAGACATAGCCACGACCAATACAAAGTGGATCTATGTAACAGTATATGTGTCATTGTTCAAAAGAAACTCCATCGCAACCTAGGCAAAGTACATATCAAAGTGATCACTCAACCCAGGGTCTTCTTATCGATCCCAATGTAGTACGAATCTAACCATGTGAATAGATGTCCCGATGTTGAACATGGCAGAAACCACTTGATTACTAGTCAATGATATAAACCGTTAACAAGCGTGAGGGGGATCACCATTAATGTCAATGATTCCCAAGGTACTCTAGTACATCCCAAAAAATGTGAATGGATGAGCTGAAGTCGAACATCCATGGAATCATCCGATCAGAGGTCAATTATGTAAACCCACTGTCGAATGTGAGGAGGCCTGCCATTGAGGCATGCAGGTCCCAAAGTACTAACTGGTTTCTAAGTCTAGTTCCTGGAT
>SNQJ01S0205231.1:0-16494 GCA_010110895.2 Picea sitchensis | reverse complement strand
TATATAAGAAGGTTATAACGATCAAAGATGACACATACCATGATGCCTCGGACCAATTACCTCATGGAGCAAGAGCCCTCTCCGATGCAAGCCCAGGCCGGTGGTGATGGAAGCTGCTACTGCTGACAGGACGAGTCTGGCTGAGAAGAAGAAAGATGGGACCTCCAGGGCCATGCTCAAGTCACTCCTGCTCTTGGTACTCCATGTCTAGGACCATGTGGGCCTCGAGACATGATCTCCTAGTTATCCCTAGATATCGGGGATAACAGGCCAGATTTGCTGTTGTACTTCATTGAATGCTACAGCCATAAGGCTGACATACTGCTGCAGGAATTTACTTTTATGACAACCATCTTTATTCAATCTTGAAGTGCTATTTTCGGTCCACATTGGTTACTAGTTTTATTCTTGACATTGCTAACTAATATAGACCTTTTACTTGTTGATTTGGATGTAATCTATTGCTGATTTACTAACTTTTATGCTGCTGTATTTTAGGGACAGCAAGCTTAACTTGCTGATCCATTACTATACTTGGTTGGAAAATTATCTTTTTTTGTGTCTCGGGCAGGTACAAGTGCACCAACAACTATCTCTTTACTCGGTATGCATTTACTTCTCTTCACTTACCATTTTCAACCAATCTATTCTTCCATCACTTGACCTTCCGGGGGACTTCTCCTTACACTTCCCTTCATCCTTCTCATTCCCCCTAGGGTCTCCGGGATCGCCTCCCAGGAATGACCTTAGTCACCCCCAAGTGTGGGACCTACATCGAGGTGACATTGGGTGTAGTGTCCCATAGTTGTAGCACATGGTTTTGTGATTGGGTCGGGCTTTGCCCAACCTACAACTTGTGCTATAACATTTTGGTGCCGTTGCCGGGGAGGATTTTGAATCCTCTTCGTTCCCTAAATGACACTTTTGGCAAGTCTCTTTCCCAAAGCCTTCACCTCGAGCTTGCTTGGCGACTCCACTCCAGGAACCTACTCATTTCCTTTGACAAACCTCCTTCAAAGTTTGTCTGGCGACTCCACCTTTCCCGAACCCACCTTTCCATTACTTACCTTTCCCCTCATTCCCCTTTTCATCCTTTGATGAGCCTTGCTTTTCTCTAGAGACTCCTTTGAGGTGTTCTTCTAGTCGATGGGACTATGGTACCCTTGAATCAACCAAAACCTCTCCATTTCTCATAGAAGGAAATTTTGCAGATTGAAAGGGAAAGAGCTGCTAATAAAGCCACTGAAGAACTGATGAACCAAGTAAACGAGTTATTGCATGAATCTGCCGAAGACCAAGCCGTCATGGATGAAGAGGTGCTTGAAGAACATGCTTATGAAGAAAGCTTCCAAGAAGATCCTGATGAAGCTTATCACGTTGAAGATTCTGAGGAGGCATTTAATGAAGATGAAGTGCTTTCACTTAATGACCCAGATGAAGACATCCAAGCCGCTATTCCTCCTATACATCAAGAAGAGAACACTATGAGTTATGACCCTTTCGAGGATCTTGATGACAGCCTGTTCCATGATCCTGGAAGTGAAGGAGCACTAGAAGAGACCTCAGATACAGTTGATCAACGTATTGACACTTTCATACAGACTGGAGTTCGTGGATGGGACATGAGCCTTTCCACCTTTGACGGAGATCCCACCTACGATGTTGAGGGTAGCCCTCAAAGAAAGGATTGGTCTCTGTGCATATATGACTTAGATGTTTGGGATGGTGATAGTGACATGATCACAGATTTGCGTGATCCATTTCAGAATGATTTGTCACAACATCTTCAGGGTGATGCATATCCTCTTGGGGATAGATTTTTTATCTATGAGGATTTTTAGACATCTTCGCCCTTGATTTTGGATGAGTACCAAAACATAGCCATCCCAGGGAAATTAGAGGTTCACTCTACGAAGCGGAAGTTTTGTTGTCTTGGGGATTCTCACCAGAATTCACAAAAGAAGAGGTAGTGTTTTTCTTCTTCTAAACCTGAGCCCGTCCCATACCTCATTTCTTCCCCTCATGTGAAACATGGGGTCTTCAGGGAGCAGTGATTGTGTTGATGAGGATGAAGATGAGCCATCATGTACATATGCCAGTCCACTCTAGAGATGGATAGATCGGGCTTGTGGCTATGCTTGCAGGCAGGAGTTCCAGGATGATCGAGATTGTGGTTTCTCTTTTCAGTAGGATTTCCTCCCTCTTACCCATCTCCATGAGTTTTATTTCATTATTGATTATATGTCTATTTATGCTCATGATTACTATGTGTTGGACTTATCTTTGTTGTTTCACATGATTAAGCACAGGGGGAAATGTTTTCGTCCGTTGATCAGGTGGTTGCATTGGTTGTACGATTTCACCTGACACCTTCAAGACTTAATCTTTAGGGTCCTAAGACCCCAGGTAAGTAAGTAAGTCATCTTGCTTTCTTGCATCTTGCATTTTGTTTGCTCATATTAGTTTAGTTGCATTGCATTTTCATTTTTCTCTCCTTGCATTATTGATTTCATTATCATATATGTATACTTAGTAAAACAAATTTGTCAAAATTTTGTTTTTCTAGCTTAGTTGGTTTTGATTATGACCATATGAGAACGAGGATGAGTAGGCCATCCTGCACTTGACAGTTTGATATTTCCTTGCAAGCACAGGTCTACCAAGAGATGTTGTAGTTCTCATGCTCTCTACGGTGCGCACATGTCCCCAAGTAGGAGCCAGATGCTATCCCCATTTTGTGGATAACTAAGGAGATTATGTCTCGAGGCCCTGAGGTTGCAGATATGAAGTGCCGAGAGACCACATGACCAACAATATCCTTTTTCATAGCTAGAGACCCGCATTACCACCACAGTGACCTAGCACTTGGTCATCATCCACACCATCCTACCACCACAGGTCACTTGGGTCTTGCTCCATGCAGTACAAGTCAGGTATGATGGTGGGTATCATTTTAATATTTGAGCTAACTTGTATATAAGAGGTTATTTTTTATTATGAGACATCTGCTTTGGAAACTATGCCTTTTACCTTGTTTAAATGTTGGTGGTTGGCTTGGGGTACTCAAGTAGATCGTCACCCTTAAGATGAGGTGTTTCTGGGAGCTTCCTTTGATGAGTCATCGTGCCACTCCCGACCATACTTACCACTTTCCATCATTATTTCCCCTCATGACATTATCTCTTGGGATTTTGGGGTAGACTGACCCTAGAAGGGACCATTCCTCATTTCATGGGAAGAAGGGGCTGAAGGCCCAAAGGGGAGTTAGCTGGAAAAAGATAAAAGCCTAATGAAAGAACCTTCCAGATGCTTCACCCAGGGGATCTCGAGAAAGCAATGAAAAACTTCTCTACAAGAAAATAAGGACCCCATGAAAAGAATAAATGAAAAACGATTAAAGGATCAGTTGAGGATAGGGGGTCTCATCACGAGCCAGGCTATCACGTCCATGGGTATCTAACGGTATGACATTACCATTTATGGCCATCACACCAGGGTAATGGCTCTTGGTTGCATGGCTAAGGGAAAAGGGGGTCTCATCACGAGCCAACCTTCTCCTTTCCGTGAAAGTACTTGTGGGTGACACTGCCGATATCTGGTCACCACGCCAAGGTGGTGGCCTCCAACACACCCTATGCTATATTGAAAGAAAATACAAAGAAAGAAAGATAAAAGGCAATTGATGGGCTTGGAAAAATGCATTATGGACAAAGGTGCGACACACCCTCCACAAAGGCACCCATAAATGAGATACTATGGACCCTTGCATATCATGAACCCCATGCCCATTGAGTACTTCCCCCATCCATTCCATTTCATTCACATGACTTAGATA
This sequence comes from Picea sitchensis, assembly GCA_010110895.2. Lineage (NCBI taxonomy): Eukaryota > Viridiplantae > Streptophyta > Pinopsida > Pinales > Pinaceae > Picea > Picea sitchensis. The sequence continues at coordinate 12,659 of SNQJ01S0205231.1, read as the reverse complement.
GGGTTGTTCCTAGACTTAGGGGGTTTGATCCATTGAAAATAAGTACCATGCCAACCCTCCCACAACCAAACTTGGCAAAACGTTTAGTTTCTTAAGCACATGCTTATATGATGTAGTCTTGGTATACATGCTTTAATGGCTCTTTTATTGACTTGATTTATTCATCATGATGCTTTGACTTGAGATCCTTGGAGGGCGTATCCATTTGTCTTGTAGGTATAGGTTGGTGGCCAGTTTTGGAAGAACAAGCCTAGCTTATGCTTCCATGAGGGCAAGCATCCCACAGGATGGATGACATAGGTCCACATGCCAAACGACAGAGAGATGCTTTCAGTGGCCTAGGACACAACTGGATAGACATAGCCCATCCTTTGCATGCCAAACGACTTGTCCAGAAGGGGAAAAACATCACTCCCTAGGGGCTTGACGTCACATTTAAGGGCATATGGTGGTTGATGATGAATCAAAGCATGACACATGGCATTTTGAGGTGGAGAGGCTCCAGATGATTGCCACATGGATTTTGGAGGCCCTACTTTGCAACCCAACTCCAACGACTTGCTCAATTTGCCAAAACGTCCACCTTCAAGGGATGACATCACCTTTGTTTTAGGGTTTTCTTTGTGCAAAAGTGAATTTAAAGAGAAATTTTAAATATTATCTTTGTAAAGGGGCAAGATTAGAGATGTTGACCCTGAATCTTGTGTTTTCCCTAATATTATGTGGACAAACTATGTTAGCTACATTTTGTATAAATAGAGATCATAAGATCTCATTTTCATAACATAACTCTCCATTGTGAGAGGTTCTCGGACTGAAATTTTCGCTCTGTTTGGCTATTTCTATCTCGTGTGCTTTTGTTTATGGCTATGTCTTGGTTATGGTTTATGGAGATAGTGCGCTAGCCTTAGAAGGATTTCTTCATTTCTTTTTTGGTGGTTAGTCTAGCTTTTATTGCCTTTTAATGCTTGAAGGTGCCATTTATTTCATTATATTATAATTTGTACAAGTTAAAGGTTCTATTTGCTTGAGCAAAGTAGGGAGTATAAGGGGTATAAGGGCGTACACCCCTACTTGTGTTTCCACCATTTTATTGCGAAGGGAATATTGTTTGATAAGGGTTTACTAAGAGGAGTATAATTGCACACACCCTTCTAGTTAAAACCCTAGCTAAGAGAAGCTTGCCTTGGGGAGTAAAAGGGTTTACACCCCCAAGGAAGTAGCCTATCTAGCTTCTTCACATTCTCTTGACTCCATTAACCCTTTTTTAAAGGCACTAGTCATTTAGTTATTGCATGAGAGAAATAAATTGTTGCCTTGGTAAACGTACAAATTTCAAGTTTTGAAGTTCTCTTTTGGATAATGATCTTGATGCCTTGGGGATTCTTCCTCCCTTAGGGTGTCCTCTTTCTCCCACAAATTCTTATTGCTGTAGTAAAAGTAACCTACAGCCATTAGGGCTGCTTTAAACTCTAACCCTAACCGCTAATATCTCACAAACTAACCCTAGACTAACCCTCTAACTTTGCTAGTTTAACCTACTAACCTAGGTGCATCTATTGGGCAGCTTTTGGCAATTTTTGATGGTCAGATTTGCTGTTGTACTTCGTTGAATGCTACAGCCATAAGGCTGACACACTGCTGCAGAAATTTACTTTTATGACAACCATCTTTATTCAGTCTTGAAGTGCTATTTTCGGTCCACATTGGTTACTAGTTTTATTCCTGACATTGCCAACTAATATAGACCTTTTACTTGCTGATTTGGATGTATTCGATTTCTGATTTACTAACTAGGAAATCGACCCCCTTGTTGTTTTGTGGATTTATGGAGGAAACCACCACCATTGATCGGTTTCAGTGTTGAGAGACACACCCTAGCCTATCGGAGATACCATCCAGGTATTTCACCATTCATTACAATGTTCAGTGCAATGATTGCGCAACTCAACCAGTGAGGGCGCAAGTGTTGAGAGAGGGTTTGTGCGGCCGCTTGTGACATTTCAAATTTGGCCGATTCCTTCCGACCCATTAGAGAGCTAGCCAGGGCACAACTATTGAGCCATCTGTCGCCATTTTCCGATGGTGGAATCTTTCGAAAAGCGGAAAACAATCATTTAGGGTACAACTCTAGAGGAAGCACATTTGGGGTTCCAGAGGACATTCCGGGGAATATCTGAGGAATCCCTTCCGACCCATTACAGAGGAGACCAGGACGATCATTTTGAGATATATATCGTCATATTTTGCCGGTGGAATCACTAGGGCGCACTCATTGAGCCCAGGAGGTGCGCAAATCCCAAGCGGTGACATCCGGAGCTTCAGAGGTCAGATCTTCAGTCTGACAGTCATCGGGATCAACTTAGAGGCCAGGGCGCATCTTTTGAGATAGTATCCAGCTCATTCCGACGAGTATCTCCATCAGGGCAAGTTTTCTGGATTCTACAAGAGTTATCGTGAACTGCCAAACTGCTTTTTGCCGATCTATCCGTGCATGCACAGACCAACATTCATTCTTCTGATCACGGGTATTTCGTGTCAGTTGATTTGTATTCTAGTGACGATCCATGAGATCTAACTGACGATTATTATATCTTCTTCCAGTTATTATTGTATTTCCTTCTTTTTCCTCATTATATATATCAGTGAGCTGTGTTGTCCTTATTTCGCATGCATTATTTTATATTGCTAAAACACTTAATGAATGAAACACACATGCGAAAATCACCAAGCATGTCCACACATTAACTCAAACGCATCCAAAAACCCCCAACGTATCATACTTCAGTGACAAAACCATAGTTCAACAGTAGATATCCGGATCGGCTGGATTTGGGATATTTCAGATGACCCCTTAATTTGCCTCTACAATATGCCAAAATGAAAAATACATGAAATAAAACCCTAAAAGGGTGACACCATATGCCAGAAAGGTGATGTCATGCTCAAGTGTGAGACGTGAAGGCTCAAGGAGTGAATCATTAGGCCTCCAAAGGCCATGTGTCATGCCTCTAATGCACAAGAGTGTGAGGCAAGGTGTCTCCTCAGCCCAAACCATATCCAATCATCTTTGGAACCATGAAATCCATCAAAACCTAGCCACAAAGGATGATGTCAAGGCTAGAGGGTGATGTCATAGGCCTCCAAAAGCCACATCTAAGTGCAAGAGGGGTGTAGTCTCATGCTCAAGTCCTATCAAAGTGCCTCCAAAGGGAACGCCCTCCATCCTCTATGCACAAAAGCTTCGGGTGCTCTGCCCAGCCTGTGGGCTTCTCATCCCATGTATGTGGCATACTGACCAAAACTGCTCAAACCAAGCCCGTTTGTGCATTGTCCAAGGTTCCAAGGATGTGAGAGGGATTATTTGAGGGTGTTGAGTCACCGGATGACTCACTGCACTGCATCACACATTCCAAAGTCTTGCAATAAAGGCACACTGTCCTAGGTGCAAGCCAGGACGTCCCTCAAAGAACCATGTTAGGGCCATTCAAAACAAAGCAGAATATAAGACAAGGTAAACCAAAGTTCATAAGAAATATCAGTCCTTAAGACATGTAAAGTAAGCTGCAACTTAAGACATAAGTCGTGTAAATTGATTCACCCCAGTATCCCCTTCAAGCATCACACTGTCCAGGACCCCATTTGAGTTACTAGGTTTAAGTATGGGAGGGTCTTCATCCAACCCTATTAGGTGTGCCACTTAGATGGGAAATAAAATAACCCAGATAGAAAGGATAGGTCCTGAGAGTGACAAGAGAAGGTAAAAACCCATCAAGAGTAAGTGTGAATGTGATGTGGTATTAGGCTTACTTCGTGGCTTATGGCATCCATTTCTATGAGTGCCTTTCTAGAGGTGGTTCTTTCTTGCTTGAGATACCCTTATTTGCCTTTTGATATCCAATTATCATTTGCAAGTCCCCTTTATAAGGTTTCAAGCTTCATTGCTTTACTTTTTACTGGGCAATAGTGCTTTATAGTTGGTGCATTCATTCACATTTAGATAGGGGCGATTACCATTAGAGGGGGTAGAGCTCAAGTTGGCTTGAGGCTTTTATGGTGGCCTTTATAATTTAGCAATAACATATACATAGAGCAACTACATCATCGTTTGGGCCTTTAGCCCCTTCTTCTCATGAGAGAATGGATCATAGCCGAAGTTTAGGATATGTGAAAAGGCTTCAAGATGGAAGGTGCTAAGTATGACCGAGAATGGAATGTTACCCTTGGGAGCCCCCCCCAGTATTACCCCTTTTCCTTTGGCGGTGACAACACAAGATTAGGGCATAGAAGCTAACCACCAAGGTGAAACAAGGAAACTGACACAATTTCCGAAACCAATGATCCATTATCCGACTTTAACCAAGGATCTTTACCCATATGCCCGATAAATTAAGTACAACACTTTGCATGAAAGAAGGACTAACACACCTCATGGTGACAATGGCTTACCATCTCCCATACTCTGGGTTGCTTGAATGTGATGAGCCTTGGTTGATCCAACTGGGAGGCAAATGAGGGGGGTTGCTGGGTTGCCATCTTTGGACATGGTGATGATCATCATCATGGTGTAGATCATGTTCTCCATTGCAGGTTTTGAGACATGATCTCCTCCAGTTACCCCTAGGCAGGGGGGGTAACAAGCCCAAACTTTAGGATATTCATCAAGCATATAAATGAGAGCAAGTTGTTAAGAACTTAATGCCATTAATTTGCTATGTGTTTACAACATAAGATGATATAAACTCAAGTAAGGATATGTAGATTAGATTCACTAGAGTTCATTCAAGGTAAAGGGTTAGATTTATAAATATAGCAATACTTCAAACCAAGATCCCAACCCTTTTCAGCTAGCTAAGCTAGCTTACTTATGCTATTTTTAATGGATATATCATTCAACAATTTATTAGCATAAGCATGATCCAAATCCAACAAGATCTAGCAATTAGAAATCAAAACCTAGACTTGGAATCTAGCAATCTAGTTCTATGAATTTAAACCCTTAAAACCCTAGATTTCCAAAACAAAGAAAGAGAAAAAGGTTAAATTTTGAATTTTTTGTGAGAGAAAGGAGATTAAAGACCAATTCCTTAAATCCTATTGGGCTAAGGGGTCAACCAATACTCCTTAAGGCTTGGTTCTTGGAGAGAATCTTGGAAGTCTAGGCAACCTAAGGGTGTACCTAGTAAATTCCCCCAAGAAGGTTTTGGTGCTCCAAGATCGAGATGGTCATAGTAGTGTGTTACCAACTCCTTAAGCAGCAAGGGGTAGCCTCTATAGTATATACTATCCTAGTGGTAAGAGTTGGAAAGCAAATGAAGCTTTGCCAAACTCAATACTCTAGTCTAGATATAAAAAACTAAAGACTCTAAGGAAGACCTTTACCTTATGAAGCTCCTCTTGCGGCTCCTAGTTAGATTTCTCAATATATCTTTAGTTGTTACTAGTAAAACCCTCTTGCTAGATCCCTCAAAATAATTTACCCAAGAAATACCATGTAATGTTCCTGAGCCAAATTTTTTACTCAGAACACTAATTGTTTACTGTTTGTTATGTTTGTTCATGTAATTGGAGGTGTATCCATAAAGATGTGCATTTGGATTATTCAATGTTGATTGACCAATAAATATGAAGCATACAATCATAAACAAGACAAGAGATATAAGAACACTAGTAGAGAATCAACAATGTCAGATCTGACCTTTATTTAGATAGTAAGGAGATCCAGTATACAAGAGATCTGCAGATCTGGAAGAAAGCCCCAGTAATATCAAAATGGGTTGCCAGCTGATACAATAAGAAGAACAATACAAATATAATGCCTCCCAAAGGCTGTATGAGAAGGGATCCAAGCCTCCAAAGGCCACCAGCAAGCAAGCTCTGACTGAAGATAGGAGAACCTCGTCAATACACTGCAGAACCTCTCCAACTGGTTGAGTTGTGCCCTGCTCTGGATGCTGCCAAACCCTCAAGTTTCGACCCTCCCTTTCCTGACTTCCAAATCTCTCCAAACTCCCTTGGAATGTAGATTGGGCTGATAGAAACCTCCGGACCAAGTCTCAAGCTAATCTGAGAAGTGTTGCTACTCCAACTAGGCAATCCCTAAACTGGATTGCCACCCCCGTTGGTTTGATAAAGTCAAGGAGGGTACGTTCTCCCCTCTAGGAGCCTCCAAATACCACCAAACTCTACCAAAACATAGATCGGGCCAATGCTACCAAGATGGTGAAGTTTCAAGCCAATCTATGAAGATCTGAGCCACCAACACTAAAAACCACTTTCTGCAATGTGCCCTCCTTCTCTCCAATTCGTGCCAAGCTCACAGAAACAAAATGCAAGGATAAACTCCTCTGGAATAGACCAAGACTGATGCTAGGGACCCTACGAAGAGAACCCCAGTGTTGCTTTTCCAAAATACCTCCTCCTTTCTCCGGATCGAACCAATATCTCCAAGATGGTGTGCCCCCCTAGCTGGAAACCCCCCTGGGTTTTGCCCTAGCCTGGAATCTGCCTGTAGAACCAACCTGCAACACTATAGAATGGTGTGGGAGGATTATTTCACCTCCAGGACCAAGCCTGGATTAAGAAAAGTGGTATCTTTCACCACCGAGTTGATCTCTAGGGTTTTAGACTCAAAACCCTCAAAACTGATTGTGCTCAAGAGCTCCAATGCAAATAAGATAATAATCTAGAATGAATAAGAAGTGTGCCCTGCCCTTTCCTTTATAGCTCCAATCTATTCCCGCATTGAGTTAGTTTACCCCTAGGGTTAACTCTTAACCTAACTCATGTTTTCTTTTTCTTCGTTGAGTTACCCTTTTTCCTCAAAGTCAACTTAACTTTAGAATATTATGTTTTCTGGTTGACCTTGCCCCCTATATGCCTGAGACTATAGTCTAGTGATGAAAGCTAGACTACTGAGTCTCTCCAACCCTCTTCATCAAGAGGTGGGGGACATTACAGTCTCCCCTACTAGAAATTGCTTGCCCACAAGTAATTATGAACCTGTCTCCTGGATCAACTACTCCCCTTCGCACGTGGCAGCCTCTATAGGTAGATTCTTTCGCTTAACCAAATAGTTTTTGATGCTTCTTTTCCTTAGCTTTCTCTCCTTGACTTCAAGTATCTCCTTTGGTATCAGTACCAACTGCCCTTCTTCATCCATGGGTGGCAATTCCTCGATAGGAGTGATATGCTTGCTAATGGCCCTCTTCAAACACGAAACATGAAAGACATTATGGATTTTGCTGCCCTGTGGTAGATCCAACTCATATGCCACGACTCCTACCCTCCTGTTGACTCTGTATGGACCAAAGAAACGGGGCTGAAGCTTCTCTGTGCCACTTCTATTAATGGATGCCTGTTTGTACGGTTGGAGCCTCAAATAAACGAAGTCACCGACCTCAAAGGTGCGCTCAACTTTGTGCTTGTCTGACTGTACCTTCTGTTGATTCTGTGCCCTCTGTAGGTGATCCTTCAATTCTCTGAGGATGTCCTGACTCTGTTGAATCCGGTCCTGAACCATGGGAGCTCTGCTGTCACCGAAGGCAATCTCTACAAATGAGAGAGGGTCATAGTTGTATAAGGCCCTAAATGGTGGCATACCAATGGACATATGATGAGTGGTGTTGTAACAGTATTCCCCCAAGTGAAGCCATTTGACCCATGCTTTCTGCTGTCCCGCCACGTAATTCTTGAGGTAGCCTTCAACCCATTTGTTAACTATCTCTGTTTGGCCATCCGTCTACGGGTGATAACTGGTACTAGTTGTCAGGGCCGTACCTACTAGCCTGAAGAGCACCTGCTAGAAAGTGCTCATGAACCTGCTATCCCTGTCACTCACTATGGTTTTGGGCAGCCCGTGCAATCTAAAAACTTCCCTGAAGAATAGGTCTGCAACATGTGCTGCACTGAAATCTGTGGCAATGGCAAAAAAGTGTGCAAAGTTCGTCAACCTGTCCACCACTAGGAAAATGCAGTCCTCTCCCTGAACCTTGGGAAACCTTGTGATGAAGTCCATGGATATGCTCTCCCACTTATGCTTCGGAATGGAAAGTGGCTGTAGTAGTCCTGCTGGGTGAGTGTGTTCATCTTTGTTGGCCTGGCAAGTGCCGCACTCCTTGATGTGGCTCATCACATCTTCCTTTAAACCCTTCCAAGCAAACCTCTCCCGTACCAGTATGTATGTCTTGATGAACCCTTGGTGCCCTGCCACTGGTGAATCATGGCATGCCTGTAACACCTTGGCCTTGAAGGCTGATTCGAGAACCAAGAAAATTCGTCCCTTGTAGTAAATGATATCACCCAAAATCCGGAAATTGTCATCTAGCACCTGTCCAACAAGCAAATTTGTTCTTTGAATATTCCACCAAGAGGCGGGCCTTCCAATCCATTGAAATATCAGTCATGGCATAAACTGATGGTCTTCTGGACAAAGCATCTGCTACCACATTATTCTTCCCTTTGACAAATTCTATATCGAAGTCATATGCCTAGATTTTGCTCACCCACTTTTGTTGCCTTTCATTCAAGTCCTTCTGATTTAGGAAGTACTTGAGGCTGTTGTGATCTGTCCTTACTACAAATTTTTCCCCAACTAAATACTGCCTGAACTTAGCCAATGCATGCATGATGGCTAGCATTTCTTTGTCATAGATGGTGTAGAGGAGCTCAGGACCTCTCAACTTTTGGCTTTCATAGACAATTGGGTGCCTGTTTTGCATAAGTATTGCTCCAATGCCTTCCCCTGATGCATCACACTCCACTGTGAAGGGTTGTGCGAAATCTGGTAGGGCCAATATCGGGCATGTACTCATCACTTTCTTCATTTTTTCAAAGGTGGCCTGTGCTTCTGGGTTCCATTTGAAGGCCCCTTTCTTGGTCAAATCAGTCAAAGGTGCACAAAGTTGAGAGAAACCTTTGACAAACCTCCTGTAATAGCAACAGATGCCCAAAAACCCTTCAACTCGGTGAGTGTCTTAGGTGTGGGCCAGTCGATGATGGCTTGTATCTTTTCTTGGTGTACCTGTAACCCCTTCACTCCAATCATGTGTCCTAAATAAAGGACCTCTGTCATCCCAAATTCACATTTGGACTCCTTAGCATATAAGGATTGCTCCTCCATGATAGCCAAAATCTGTTCCACATGCTGAAGGTGCTCCTCCCAAGTCTTGATATAGATCAGTAAATCATCAAAGAAGACTAATAAGAACTTCCTTAGCTGCTTGTTGAACAAATGATTCATGCACGATTGGAAGGTGGCTGGTGCATTAGTCAACCCAAAAGGCATGACTAAAAACTCATAATGTCCATAGTGACACCGAAAAGCTGTCTTGGAAATATCTTGCTCCCTCATCTTTATCTGGTGATAGCCGGAGCGCAAGTCAATCTTATTGAAATATACTGCCCCATGGAGCTCATCCAATAGCTCATCAATCCGTGGGATGGGATATCTATTTTTGATGGTCTTCTTGTTTAGGGCCCTGTAGTTAATGCACATGCGCATTGTTCCATCTTTCTTCTTCACCAACACTACTGAAGATGCAAAGGGACTGGAGCTCGACTTGATGTGACCCATATCCAACAATTCCTTAATTGCCTTTTCAATTTCATCCTTGTATTTCTTGGGGTGCCTGTAGGGAGTGGTGATGACAGGTTTCGCACCCTCCTTCAACTCTATGATGTGCTCAAACCCCCTATCTGGTGGTGCCCCTGGTGGTATAGGCTCAAAGACCTTGCTGTGCCTATCCATGATTTTCTTGATCTCTGGTGCATAGTGTGTTTCCCCCTTTTTGTCTACCCTGACTGAAATTCTGCATTCTGTTGCATAAGCGATGTCTTCCCTCTGGAAGATGGCCTCCATGCACTTTGTTGTCACCACCCTTGGTGTGTTGCCTGTCATACCTCTGAGAACTACCCTTTTCCCTATCTCTTATGTGAAAGAAATTTCCATGGTTTTGTAATTTGTGGTGATTGGCCCCAATGTACTAAGCCACTGTACTTCTAGGATGATGTTGGTGTTTGGAAGATCCATAACATAGGAATCTTGTGCCAAATCATGTCTTCCCAAAGTAAGTTTCATTCTTGGGATGTACCTATCATAAGGCATGGTCCGTCCACCTGCTACCTCCACACTAAATCCCTCAAACTCCACTGTCGGTATGTGCCTTCTTTGCAGTAAGTCTGAGTCAATGAAGTTGTGTGAGGCACCTCCATTAATAAGAACTGAGACCTTCTGCCCCTGTAGCACTACTCTCATCCTGAAGGTATCGAATTTAGGTACCCCGCTAATGGATGCAATGGTCACCTTCTCATCTGATGTAAGGTCGTGACTAGCATCTTCCTCTTCTGCCTGTCCTGGGTTTTCAGCCTCCATGTTTTGTAGGTGGTCGAAATCTTCATCCTCCTCATCATCTGAGATCGCCTCAATGTAGTGGGATTTGCCCTTACCCATGCACTTGTGTGTTGGGTCCTGTTGACCGGCTCTTCAACTAGGGGGTCAACTCCATGTACCATGAAGATATGCATCATCAGATGCAAACATGTCGAAGATTTTTTGGTTCTACAGGGCATTGTTTTGCTCCAGCACACAGTTTTGTAAGCAGGATTACCGCACCCCTGCGCGGGTTTATAATGTAATCGATCTACATGGATCATGTTAGGTCAGTTGCCTTAGGGTTTCTTCATTAGAAGAGTTCCTTTCGTTGAGTGTTTTTTATCCTCAGGAGGTTAATGTGGCCTAACCAGCCGGGTTAATCTCCCTTGAGTTTTTCACTCCCACCCAATAAATCCTCCAAAGTGGTGAAAGACGTTCTAATAAAGTCGTTCCTAGGTAGCTAGTGTTTAGGAATGTTGTAAATGACCATGTAAGACAGCACGCGAAATTTCGTGGAATTCCATCAAGTCTAGCTAGGGTTTTTTTAAAGTTCCGAATTAATTAATTGATTAATTAATTAATTAATTCTGGGTATTTAATGTAAAACTTAGGTCCCGAGATTTGTAATAGGGGTATTTGTACTCAAAGAAAGCTAATGAGACCCCCTACACCCGTGGACCAAGTTTCAACTCAGTCGGACAAGTTTTGCTAGGTTGTTTGTCCACTTAGGAGTTTTTCGGGAAAATGGCGTTTTTAATTGCCAAACCCAGGACATGGGCAAATGCCAATTTTGTAATTATGGACCAAATCAAGTGAAATAAGTGGCAAATGATGAAGAGAGGACCCCACCTACCTATCCTAACCCTGCACCTACCTTTTAAACCCCCCATTTAATTAAAATTAAGTTTTAATTAATTTTCCACTTAAGATACGTACACCCTTTTCCCCACGTGAGTTTGTAATAATCCTTTAATTGAGGTTATAATTCATTTTAAGTTGGTTGAGGGCCCCTCCTTATGAGGTGCACCTTTCCTCCCTCACTTTTTATGTTGAATTCCTTCTTTATTCAAAGCATATGCATCCACTCACACTCACGCTGTCCTTTATGAGTTCCCGTCCCCACTCCCATGTAAAGTTTGGAAAGTCTTTTAGTTTGGGTCGTGGGACCCTCCTTACACCTCATGCTCCTCACCTTATGTCACGCCTCCTCTTTCCTATACGTAAACCCACTCCCACGTAACATTTGAGTTTCCATTAATTTAAGTCGTGGGTCCCCCCCTTATAGCTCACGTCTTCTCCTTCCCTTCCACCATTTCCCTTCCACCATTTGCAGGCTCTTAAGGAGTGTGCCATACACGTCCCTGCCACTTCATCCTTCCATTCCTTACCTCACGCCTTCCCTTGAGAACTCATGCTTTCTCTCACTGAAAAGAGGAAAGATCACACGTAAAAGTGGAAGCTTCAAGCATTGAATTGGAAGCTACTTGGATGAATGCATTGACTCCCTCCTCTTGCCTAAAATCGCCCCCTCCTTTCCTTGCTTTCTCCTCATCACCTCATCCTTTTCCCTTTTCCCCTCACCCTAAAAGCTTACCCTCTCATTGGCTACTTTCCCAAATGAGTTGTCTTGTCCCTTGGATCTTTGACACTTGTTGAAGATCCAAGAGGGGTCTCCTTAGGTTCCCAAGCTATTTAAGAGACCTCTCACTCCCTCATTCTTTACCTTTCATTATTGCACTGTTATGCTACTAGTTTCTCACCATCCCATTCTCTCTATCTCTCTCATTATTGCCGTATTTCTTCACTGGTGTTGTTCTTGAAGGGCTTGTGGCAATTAGTTGTCACAACCTCTTCCCATTGGATAATAAAAGGAAATAGCTTTGGAGGATTCAAAGATCTCAAGACTTGTCTGGATTCTTTGCATGATTATGAGGTGAAATTGTTTTTGTTTTAAATATTATTGTGATTATAGATAGATTGTTGGGTAAATTAGTTTACTTGGCTAGGCTTAGTGATTATATAATTGCTAGCTTATATGATTCGCATCTACTAGTGATAGAAATTAGTTTATATTATTAGTATTTGCAATCATCATCTATTCATCTCACGTTTTGTTTAAGACTTGCAGATTACTTCAAGGGGAGGCTATTGGGATAGATCCAAGCACGAATTTACTCTTACTTCTCGTTTACACTCCAAAATATTTTCTGATTATTTCCATGCTCTTCCATTTCTGATTTTAGTAGCTAATAGGCTTAGATAGGTCAATTAAAACACTATAATTTTC
>SNQJ01S0205230.1:16505-28754 GCA_010110895.2 Picea sitchensis | reverse complement strand
AAGATCTCTGAGTATTCTGTGTATGAGCCATTGATTAATTTCTGTATTACTTAAGAATATATATATGCATTGCTTTACTTCGCAGGTTTGAAACTTACAATGGAGACTATTTATTCCTAAGGAGGGAGGACTGATCTAGGTGGATATTGGTGGAAACCCACCTATTACAACTGGCTCCTCTTGACAATTTTTAGTTCAACACATTATTCTATAATTCTTTGTAATTATGGGTTCTACACTTATGCGACTATCTAAATCCCTAATCATCTTCTAGGTGGAGACATATGGCCTCCCACCTAATCCAATTGGATTATTTTGTAAGTTTTCATGTCATCACATCTTTATGTACTTCCAAGGCTGTTTTAGGGACCTAAACAGTTTATTTTTGGCTTGCCATAGTCAAACTGTAGATAGAGTCGGTTTTTGATGACATAATGTGTAGTTCTCAAAAACACCTTTCCAACGGGCTATCACGCATCTAAAATGGAGATTGTATGAAAACGTTACAACCTCGATAAGTTGAGGTGCCAACTTACCCAGCGAGACTCACATAAATTTTGGCGTTTCACCTCCTAGGGTTAGGTTTTTGGATTTTTATGGTTTTGGAATTCATGAGTAATGTTAAAAAGGCATCTAGAGCCTCATTTTAATCATTCTTCTCAGACAGATGTGCATAGCAGCCCCATCTCTTCTCAGAGATAGCTACCACCATTCGAGCAAGTTGTTTTTCAGTTCTGCAGTTTTATAGTTTCAACCTATTTCATTTATTCAATATAATTTATTGTTCACTAGATATCTATTGTTTCTCTCCATATCTCTATGTTATTGTATTCATTTTGTTATTCATTTCGTTCCGTTCATAAATCTGGATCAGTAATGAATATAAGAAGATTCATAGGAACAACATACTTATCAATGAAGTATATGTTGATGATACTATCTTTGGAAGTGATGATGACATGATGAGTAAGAGGTTTTCCTAAGACAAGCAAAATGAGTTTAAAATATCACTACTTGGTGAATAGACATTCTTTTTTGGACTTCAGATATCTCAGCAGGATGAAGGATTTTTCATTTCCCAAACCAAGTACATTAAAGAGATGTTGAAGAAGTTGAGAATGGAAGATTGTAAACTAGTAAGTACTTTGATGGTGACAGGTTGCAAGTTGAGAAAAGATGAAAATTATAGAGAAGCATATCAAAGACTCTATATATCAATGATTGGAATCCTACTCTATGTGACAGCTTCAAGACTAGATGTAATGCAAGCAGTTGGACAAGTTTCAAGATTTCAAGAAGCACTGAAGGAAACTCATGTTCTAGCAGTAAAAAGGATCTTCAAATATCTTAAAGGAACAACAAATTTTGGATTGTGGTATTCAAAAGGGAATGAGTTGACTATGGTCTCTTATGCAGATGTAGATTCGTGAGGAAGCGTTGATGATCAAATAATTACAAGCGAAGTAGCCTTCGATTTCGGTGATTTTTGGTATCTTGGTTAAGTAAAAAACAATAACAATCTTCAGTATCATTATCCATAGAAAAATCAGAATACATTCTGGCAGCAACATGTTTTACTCAGGTCCTTTGGATGAAGAAAACCTTGCAAGATATACAAGTGAAGTATGATGAGCTCGTTTCAATATTCTATGAAAAACCCATGCTACCGATATCTCCTAGAATCCAGTGATGCATTCCAAGACCAAATATATTATGATCAAGTTTCACTTTCTATGGGAACAGGTTACAAAAAATAATATCAAGGTAGAGTATATTGGGACAAAGGAACAAATTGCAGACACCTTTGCTAAACCTCTCCCAAGGGAGACATTTGAGTATCTTTGACAAAAACATGGAATAGTTTTTGCTCCACGATGATCTACACATTTTTTTGATCAGAATACAAGGGAAGAGAAATCATATGTGTAGATACATTAAAGGAATATTAATACGAATTCTTTTCTATATGTCAATAGTTTACTTCATTGTGAAGCACCAATGGACAAAATCACTGAAAGAGAGAAAGCACATAAGTAGTTTTTCAGGGGGAGTTACCCTTTCCCATTGATGTCAAAGGGGGATAAATAACATAAGCATGCAGAAAAGGGAGTGTTGGTCGCAGGGGGAGCATGAGTGTTACCATCAATGCAAAAGGGGGGATTGTTGGAAAATTCATTATCATTGATGTCAACATTAGAAGAAGTCTAGAATACTCTAGAGGTATTGGGTATAATTGATGAAGTCTCCAAAGTGGTCCCCTTATGGAATAGATTTAAACATGGCCCTCACAGTAAGATGCTTTGAAGAATTCTACAAGAAACCCATAGGTATGGTCATGAGGCCTGAAGTTTATGGAGGAAAATGAGGTTGAAGAACACTCCAAATGTATACAAAAATTCCATATATGAATAGTATTTGTCATGTCGTTTGCAATAGTAGGTGGAACATCACGTAGTTCCTCACAATTAGGGAGATATTCCCTCATAAAGTTGAAAGCCCCGAAGAATGGTTAAGAATCCCCTAAAAATTTACAAGTCTTTAGTCAAATGGTAAAGTGGTTGTAACAAGAAATTTCAAGAAGCCCTAAGTTAAGGAAATAGGTTACTTCGAAAAAGTATATATACACCTCAATAAGTCACTCATAGGAACATTCACACACAAGTTCATTTGAATATATTCTATGTGATAAATTGATCTTTTGGCGAGTTTGCGACGGTGAAATCTGAGGCATCGAAAGAGTGATAAGTGTGGGAGTTTCGGGATTGCATAGGAGAGCGGGTTTTTCTAAGAAAACCCTACTTTGTTTGACCCCTGCAGGTCAAAATGCTCGTGTGCCGTGAGGCACCCCCATGGTTTGTCTATGGCTCATCATGCGAGGCCCCACTAAACAACATGTCTTATTCCCATGAGGCTAAGATAAATCTGGGAAGGGATGTGTGTATCAGGTTGCAACAAGGTTTGATGGTACAACATATTTACTACAGTCTGAGTTGGTATGTATATGTTGTTTCTTCATGAGTAAAGGTATGTCATTTATGTGTTTTTTTTAAGCTTCTATCATGGATGGTATGGCACATGCTTAAGGCATGTCTTGGAGGCCATTTTTGGTATATGGTTGCATGTGGTAGAGGTCCATGTTTTGGTGTTATTGAGACATGCTTGAGACATATCCTTGGTACTTATTTCATGGATGTTATGGTTCTTTATTAGAGTCACATATTTTTTATATTGGCATATATACTTGGTATATCATCATGATGGTTATGGTGCATACTTCAGGCACATTGCTAAGACATTGGCACATCTTGGATACTTGGCATATAGTATGGTACATGGTTGATGCATGGTATGGTACAGGATGATGTAAAAGGTATGGTGATGGTCTTGGTATCCATGTGATTGGATTAGGTTGTGGTTGATCAATGACATAGATAGTGACATGGACAGTGACAGGTTGGATGATAGTTGATCATCAATTACAGGTTGATGTGGCAGTGACAGTGGCAGTGAAAGTGACAATGATAGTGACAGTATAAGTGGTAGTGACAGTGAGTCTACACTTATATTTTAGGGTGGAAGGATAGGGAAAGGAAAGGGGTTCATAGCCTCATTTTGGTTGGCGTTGGAGAAATCAGGGACTTGGTGCTTCCTTCAGGTTGGTGCCTGTAAATAAGGGGGTCGTAGCCTCCTTCCGGTTAGTACTGGAGAACTCATAAAGTTGGTGATTCCTTCATGTTGGTGCATGTAAATCATGGGGTTGGTGCCTCCTTCTAGTTAGTGCTGGAGAATTTGAACGTTGGTGCTTCCCATGAATGTAATCTTTGATATATAAGAAAAAATTATGTGTTTTTCTCCCATTTGGGTTTCCACATAAATTTGTGTGTACTGTGTATCTATGTTTATTTGTTATGCTTTGTTGATTGATACTTCTCATGATATATTGATGATATACTGCTGATAAATTTAATGATTACATGTTCTAATTAAAAGAGGTAAAAGATTGCATAATATTGATTCACCCCCCTCTCAATACTCCAACATTTGGTTCTATACCAGTCGAATTAAACCATTTCAATGACAGATTTTCCATTGGTCGGCTTAGAGAATTATTGGGTCCACTTCGAACATTAATGAAGCACACATAGTTTTATTAAACCATATGTGTGTGTATATTATGAAAATGAGAAGAAGTGGAGATGCTTGAGAAGAGTATGAGGCTCTAAAAGAACAAATTTGGAAGCACGAAGATCTGAGAAGAGAGTTTTGTGATGGTACAATAAGAAAGATGATGCTCTGGGCATTCTAAAGGTCCAAAGACTTGTTCTGGATATTGTGATGGTCGGGATGTGATTTGGTATTTTACAGGTGTCCTTGTGATCATTTTGCAGAGTAATTTTGTTGTTCTAAATGGGTCTAAAGACTGGCTTGGACATAAATTGAATTTGCAGAGCTTATATCTTGTTCTAGGGTCTAACAATTGAAGTGAGGTAATTCTACTAAAAAGGAGCATTGTTAATTAAATGACATACAGGAAAGAGATTCTTGATTGGAAAAGGACATGATAGGCATAACTGAATTTAGTATGGTTGAGAATGACTATGTTTGAAAGCTATAGACCCATTTCCTTGACAAGGATTGAGAGCATGAATATTTGAATGACACATGCAGAGAAGCAGTGCTTAAGAAACAAAGAACCTGAATATCATATGCAAGAAAGAATGAGGACTAGATTGCACTCACAAGGTAGACCAAGATGTTGAAGACCGTAATAAGAAATAATCATCGTGTGCTAATTACATATTGCATAAGAGACTTCAAATTGAGAATATTAAGGTTTATATGATATGAAATTTGAAGAGCATAATTTTTTTCAGGGTGGCAGGGTGGTTCTAGGGAGAGGTTTGGTGTCCTTTCTGCAGGTTGGTGCCTGAATTCATTGAGTTGGTTCTCAAGAGAATTGATGTCCTCATCTGCATGCAGGTTGGTGCCTAGAGTCATTGAGTTGGTGCTCAAGAGGATTGGTGTCCTCATATACATGCAGGTTAGTGCCTGAAGTCATTAAGTTGGTGCTCAAGAGGATTGGTATCATCATATAATTGTAGGTTGGTGCCTACAGAAGATTGGTGTCTTCATATACTTGTAGGTTGATGCCTATAGAAGATTGGTGTTCTCAAAGATAGTTGTTTGTAACTGAATTAATGTTTATTGGTGAAATATTTTTTGTGGTTTTCTCCCAATATAGGTTTCCACTTCAAATCTATGTGTATTGTGAATGTTTTAATTAATGTTGTGATATATGTTTAGTTTAATTATAATATGACTATCTGAAATTAAAATATAAAAGTGTTTGAAGTAGTCTTTAGAAGAAAAATAATTTAACATGTTTAGTATTGATTCACCCCCTCTCAGTACTATTAAATATTTAAACAAATTTCTTGTGATTAATAGAAATAGATATTTATTGTTCTATGACTCCTTCGTGGCATGTCTTAACAATGTTTGTTCTCCATTATAAACAAGTTAGATATCATTTTAAGCATGGACCCTTTGTGTCAAGTTAACCAAATGTTTTAAGATGTTATTTTAGATTATGATTGGAGCACATCATAGTGTATATGTAGTATAGATTATATATAAATAATATAAACCTGTGGTACAAATATATAGAAATAATGTAAACCTTTTTTATATAGGAAAATAGGGGCAAAACATCTAAATCCTTAGTCGTGCTTGGGCTTCTTTGTAACATACTTGCATATTTTGACAAACTCTGCAATCCAAATATTTGACTATAGACAAATTGGATTTCAAAACAATTCTCGTATAAACAAGTAATTATGTTTTAGAGAGGAACAATTCAATGGGACATTTCTTTTCCCCCACAGGTAGTATCCATAATGCAACCCCATCTACGATTCCCTTTAAACATACTTGAATTTTTCTAGATGTAGTGGACTTCTTGTGGTTAATATTTGTAGTGCCACTCACATGTAAAGCATATTTAATGAATCTCGCTATAACCTGTTATCGCACAGTTTGTAGCTAGGTCAAATGGCTAGAGAATAGAGGGAAAACTAGCATAACAAGAACCTTCCCCACCCAATGTCACCTCAATGGGAAGGCTCTTTCTATTTAGGGAGGCTAACCCAGGGGAGACGTCCCCGACAACAAAGGGTTTTGAAGAGGCTAAGGTTTAAAGTCAAGATTAAAGTTTCCCCCTCACAGGTTACCACCAAGGTCAGACAGTATGGCTAATCAACTAATAAAGAAGTGTATGCCCAAATGAAAACACCTGCCCGTGACAAGACAACAATAATACAGTATATATGCAGGCTATAACTCAATGGGTTAGTACTTCAATGACTATCTGATATCAATTAATAAGCAATGTAAAACAATAGATACCAATGAAGTCAACGTTTCATCAATTAGCTATGGCAAAAGCATAAATTCCTTAATAACTATCAAGATGACCAAGCCAACAATGTATCCAACCAACACTTTACTCAATAAATTCTTCAAATCATCATTTAATTGCCTATATTCAACATTTGTTGCATCAAGATGAGATAACCAACTATGACGTCAGCCTTAATTAGGTTAGTTTGTTAGTTAGGGTTTCAAAATTCAAAGTTTTGAGAGTTGTTTTGGACACTAGGACTTCAACGTTGGAGGTTAGAGATCAATGCCTTAGGGTATATGGATTCAAACAAGATAAGGGCACAAGGTTTTGAAAGGATGAAGACTTAAAGACAAGAGGGAAGGGTTCTAAAGTGTTGCAAAGGCAGGGCCCTAGAATAAAAACCCTAGGGGAAATAGGCTCACTACGGTGTTTCTTAAGCAAGGCCTCGTGCTCTTTCCTCCTTCCTTAGATCAACTTGGCAAAACAGCTAGCATAAATGATAAATTTAACTAAAGGATGAGGTGAGAGAAAGTGTTGTAAAGACAAGGCTTTCAAACCCTAGAAGATGATGGCCCTAGGTGTAGATAACCTAGGCCTAGGACGTCACCCTCTTTCAAACTACAAGTGTGAGTGAGTTGTGTTATGTCCAAATGAGGGAAAAACATCCTGTATATATTATCTCATGACCTTTAATTAATTTTAGATCATTAAAAATAGCCGACAAGGCTAACAACCAAAAATCATACTGTTTTACATTAAAATGTTAAATGAAACCCTAAATGAGAGATGTCAAGACCTTCTGAGGGAGACGTTGGCCCTTTTTAGGGAAAAATATAGCACTAGATGACAAACGTTGGCCCTCTTTGGGCCTCCAAACTCTGCCACATGTGCCAAACTACCCTGTCAAACTTCCATGCACTGGAGGTGATGTCAAGGGCTCCTAGATGACGTACTGGGCCATCAAAGGGACACATTCCACCTGCATTGGGTCAACCCCCTAGGGCTAGGCTCAACCAAGGCGTCCTGGATGAAATTGTCTTTCTTCTTCTTTTGTGCAAAGGCTCGACCAATCATTGTCCTGTCTCTGCCCCTGATGGGGTCCCAACAACCATCTGATGGGATCTTCAGCACCATGGAGGTCCGAACTAATCATCTCCCCATGTGTACCGATCCAACTGGTACATGTCCGTCGGGCATGATCCTGCACATCAAAAAATTCATCCTCCATGGGCTCATTAGTCCCAGGGATCATAGCAATGTCAATCATATTTCATCATTAATTTTATCAAATGCATGCATAAAACCCCTAGCATATCATCCAATAGCTCAAAGACATTACAATGACCTCCTATACAAAAATGAAGAAAAAGACAAAATGTCTTATTGGGCCAGCATCCATAAGAAAAAGGAAAGTTTCCAGAGGATATCATCCAAGCCATGTAACATGAGGTGGTATGGTCAAAGGATGTCTAGACATACAGGTAAAGTGAAAGACATGGGTGGTATTATCTGTGGGTGCCTTTGTAGAAGGCGAGTTGTACTTGTCATGGATGCAATTATTTCCAAGCCCATTATTGCCTTTATTCTTTCTTTTCTTTATTACTTTTTATTTATTTTTATTTCAAGGTCTAACTAGAGGACACTGCCTTAGCATGGTGACCAGAGCTAACAGTGTTACCCACAAATACTTTCACAGAGATGATAAGGTTGGCTTGTGATGAGACCCCTTTCCCTTGGCCATGCCACCAAAGGTCACTGCCCTGGCGTGGTGACCAGATAATGGCAATGTCATACTATTAGGTACCCATGAACATAATGGGTTGGATCGTGTTGAGACCCCCCATCCTCTTGGCTAGGTCTTATTTTGTCATTTTTCTTCGGGTCCTTGTTATTTCTTGTTGAGAGGCTTTTTATTGCCTTCTCAGGGATCCCTAGGCGAGGCATATCTAGGTTTTATTTTTATGGCTTTTATCTTTTACCTCCTGGGCCTTTAGCCCCTTCTTCCCACGAGATAAGGTGTAACCCCACAAACAGGTCATCCTAATGTTCGGACTAGGGGAATCAGATAGATGAGTGGGAGATAATATGTAAGAGTGATAATATGATCGGAGTGGACGACGACCCTTCAAAATCCCCCCTGGTGGCTAACCAAAACTTATGGGTAAAAGATTTCTAGGGTACCCTGTTAATCCCCCCAACCATGGTCAAGTGGGTTAATGTAAGATCCAAGCAGTCGTCAGAAATGAAAGGAATTTGATGCATATATCTGAAGGTTAAAATGATCAAATATGACACATACCATGATACCTGGACCAATTACCTCATGGAGAAAGAGTCTTCTCTGATACAAGTCCAAGCTGAATGTGATGGATGTTTTTGCTGCTAAAAGGACAAGTCTGATGAAGAGGAAGAAAGATGGGCCCTCCAGGGCCGTGCTCAGGTCAATCTTGCTCTCGGTACTCCATGTCTAGGACCTCTGGGCCTCAAGACATGATCTCCTAGTTATCCCTAGAAATCGGGGATAACATTTGGCTCCAACTCAGGGACATGTGCTCACCGTAGAGTGCATGAGAACCTCAACATCTTTGGCATAAAACTGCAGGCCTGCTCAAACTCGAAAAGGGCACTAGTAAAAAAGGTGGGGTGGTATTGCCACCTCACAAATTTAATATATGTATATGAATTAAATAAAACAATCAATATGCAAGTGAGGAAGCAAACTAACATGAAATGCAAATGGTATGATACATGGAAGAATGGCTACCTACCTATACTTACCTGTGAAGTCATGTCCCACCACCTTGGTGGGGTTTGAGGAGGTGCCCGCCGATGGGTAATGGGCACCTTCTCCCTTCCAAAGTGGACAAATAGTATGAGTTATCAACTGATTCCATTCCGACTTTGAAATGTCTGAGCCATGATTGCGTACTTCCTTTCACATTAGTTGGCTCTCCTTTCTGAGTATCCCACATCCATACCAAATCTTCCTCCTTGTATTTTTTGATTTTGTGTTTGGTTGTTCCCTGAACAACCCTGGTGTATTGTACTGAGGGAGGTGGGTGGGCTTCTGCTGTAAAAACTTCTTGTTGGGATGGGCGGATTTGCACGTCTTCTTCATCCTTTTTCCTTTTTAATATCTTCACTGTCCCAACTTTTTTGTTCTAAAATTCATCCAGGAGTTGCTAGTATTCTTCTTTCTTGGTCCATTCAATCTGATCAAACTCCTCTTCTGTTGAAAAGGGCATGTCTTCTGGAGAATATTATTGAAGGGTTTGTATCACATCTTTCTACACTTTATTTTCATTTATGGGAGGAACGACATCCTGTACATGATTTCCAGTTATTGGTACATTGAGTAAACGTTTGGTCGTCCCATCTTTCAAAGGTAATCGCAAAAAGGTGAGATCCATATCAAGGGACCCACCTATCATTGCACCAAACTTCCTAGACAACAACATTCCCCACACATCTGGGACATCAACCACTATAACATCTACGGGGAATGTCTTCTCAGGGAATTCTTTTAAGTGTACTTCAACATTTTCAATCACACCATGTGTGGGTATTGCTTTAGATTCAAAACCACACACATTCTTGTAAGACCTAGTGACCTTCAAACCCATTTGCTGCATGACTTTAAGAGACATCATGTTGGCACCAACCCCTGTATCTAGCATGCAATTGTTAAGGTATTTGTTGTTCATCGTTAAAGTCATGAAGAAAGGGGGGTTTTCAACATACTGGACCCTGAAATGATCAGCTTGCAACATAATTGGGGGGTCCATAGGCTCAGTTGATACCGAAAAGAAGGTATCAAAGCGTTCTTTAATAGATGGGGTCTTGATTGCTTCTTTTAGGGGAACGTTCACATGCATCTTTGATAAAGCCCCTTCAAAGTCAAAATCAAGGTCAACCTTACTAATCTTAGATGTTTTGGGAAGAAGAACCTCAAGAGATGGGGGTTTCGGTTGATCAACGGTAGATTGTTTTGGATTCTTTCTCCTGTATACTTGAACTTCCTGCTTCTTTAGCTTTTCTCGTGATTCTCAGTCCAAGTTGTTTATTATTTCCATCCTCACTGCTCTTGCTTCTTCCTTCAGGGCTTGTTGATGTTCTATATCTGTGATATTTATTTGAGGAAGATTCATGAAGCAATCCAAATTGTTGACTTGTTGTTGGCCAGCATTATAAGGACATTCATGTTCC
Organism: Picea sitchensis; assembly: GCA_010110895.2. Taxonomy (NCBI): domain Eukaryota; kingdom Viridiplantae; phylum Streptophyta; class Pinopsida; order Pinales; family Pinaceae; genus Picea; species Picea sitchensis. The sequence goes on along the minus strand of SNQJ01S0205230.1, from coordinate 18,145 downwards.
CAATGTGCTTCACTGCATTCCAGGCACCAAGGGTTTTCATCAACGACGTTCGTAGGGGCCAAAGTATTTGGGACTTCATTTTCATTCTTCGGCTTGTATAATTGGTTCCCTTTCTAGAATTGCCCTTTGAACGGAGGTCTAGGCGCTTGAGTCTGATATTTTTCAATTCTGACAATTTGATTCATCATTTCTTCTTGATTCTTTATGATTCCATCCATGGAAGCTTGCAAATTGCTGATACTGGTGCAGAGATCTGAAGTAGGTTCAACATTGTGTACTACTTTCTTCTTGGTGTCTATTCTCCCCCTAGGGTTAGAAAAGGGATCAATCTTAGATGAAAAGAGATTTAATTCTATATTGGTAGCGATCTCTTGGGCATATTGAATGGACTGGGGGTCTTTGTCTCTAAGAAGATACCCTAGTTGGCCATTGAAAGATCTGGTGTAAATATGAACAAGGTAATCATGTTTCGGGTGATGGCTTGCGGGAATTCTTTGGAGTAATGCTTCGAATCTGGTGTGAAATTCTCGAATGGACTCATTCTAATACTTGGCAAGGCCATTTAGTCAAGTGAGCATCATGTTAGGGTCTTCTTTGATGCTCCACCTTTTGAGAAAGACTTTCTCAAGTCTATCCATGGTCTTGATGCATCCATCAGGAAGACTGAGATACCAATGTCTTGTAGCATCATAAAGGGTAGCAGAAAATAACTTCATGGCCAAGTCTTCAGCATCATCACAGATGGGGTGAAGCTAAAAGAATGCCCAAAAGTTACTCATATGCTCTTCGGCACTGGTGGCATCAGTGTCGGTAAACTTAGGAAACCACTTCTCATACTTGGGTGGCATTTGCCTAGGGTAGCCTGGTATAGCTGACATGTCTAATGGCTTTAAAAGAGTAGATGACCATTGTCTTTGATTGTTAATTGGGTTTGTAGTACCAGTCTGAGAGGTAGACATGTTTAAAGGAAGTCTCTTTCCAAAAAGTGACTTGACAACAGGTGAATTCAAAGGAGGCTTCCTTCTTAAAGATAAAGGAGGATTATTGAATCTCCTTTTGGTTTGTGGAGTCACCAGATAGTTTTCTTGAAACTATCAAAGAAAGGGGAAATAAAGTCTAGTGGAGTCACCAGGTAAGCTTGTAAGAGAGAAGTCTTTGAGGCAAGGCTTACCAAAATATTTGTCGTTGAGGAAGATTGACTTAGTGTTCCCCGACAATGGCGCCAAAATGTTATCGCACAGTTTGTAGCTAGGTCAAATGGCTAGAGAATAGAGGGAAAACTGGCGTAATAGGAACCTTCCCCACCCAATGTCACCTCAATGGGGAGGCTCTTTATATTTAGGGAGGTTAACCCAGAGGAGACGTCCCCGACAACCTGGGGTTTTTAAGAGGCTAAGGTTTAAAGTCAAGATTAAAGTTCCCCCCTCACAGGTTACCACCAAGGTCAGACAGTCCGGCTAATCAGCCAATAAAGAAGTGTATGTCATAATGAAAACACCTGCCCAGGACAAGACAACAATAATACAATATATATACAGGCTATAACTCAATGGGTTAGTACTTCAATGACTATCTGATATCAATTAATAAGCAATGTAAAACAATAGATACCAATGAAGTCAACGTTTCATCAATTAGTT
>SNQJ01S0205229.1:0-16495 GCA_010110895.2 Picea sitchensis | reverse complement strand
TGCTATTTCGTATATCATTTCTGTGTATTGTGAAGATTATGCTGGATATTTCACTGTTATTCTGTTATTTCTAGCATTTCGTTTCTGTTCTGCATATTTTATATATCTGGTATCTTGCATAATACTAGGCATGTGCCCATGACTTCCTTCATATGATCAAATGCCTTATGTGACTCATCTGTCCAGATGAAGGCCCCCTGCCTGGTGAGGTCGGTGAGTGGTGCCCCCAACTGTGAAAAACCCTTCACGAACCTCCTATAGTAGTTGCATAGCCCAAAGAAACTCCTCAACTCTGTCACGTTCTTGGGCGTTGGCCAATCCAAAATGGAATTGATCTTCTCCCGGTGCACATGTACCCCCTATGCACTGATAATGTGGCCCAAGAATAACAGTTCTATCATGGCAAACTCACACTTGACTCCTTGGCATACAATGATTGTGACCCCCATGATGTTGAGTACCTCATCCAAATGCCTCAAATGCTCCTGCCATGTCTTGTTGTATACCAAAATGTCGTCGAATAATACCAATACTGATTTCCTCAAGTGATCTCGGAATATATGGTTCATGCAAGACTAAAATGTCGGTGCATTGGTTAGCCCAAATGGCATAACCAGGAACTCAAAATGTCCATAATGGCATCGGAATGTCTTCTCTATATCCTACTCTCGAATGTTGATCTGATGAATATCCAGAGTGTAGGTCACTCTTAGAGAAGAAAACTACCCAATGCAATTTGTCCATCAACTCATCAATGTGTGGGATAGGATACCGGTTTTTTATGGTTTTCTTGTTCAAAGCGCGGTAATATATACACACCCTCATGGTACCATCCTTCTTCAAGACTAAGACAGCTGAAGAAGAGAATGGGCTACTATTTGGTCTGATGTGTCCCATCCCTAGCAATTCCTTGATTTCTTTTTCTATCTCATCCTTTTTCTATGACGATAGGGCGTTGTAATCATGGGTTTAGCACCCTCCTCGGGTGACGATAGGGTGTGCTCAAAACCCCTGTCGAGTGGTCTCCCTGGCGGAATTTGACCAAAAACCTGTTGATGTCGACTCAACAAAGTCCTGATCTTTGTCTGATATTGTTGTTAGCCATTTGAATCCCTTTGTGTGGTCATTAACCACTATGTTGCATATGCTACTTCCACGTGCCTGAAGATCCTCCTCATCCTCTTTGTCGAAACTGTCTCGGGTGCCCCTGTCGTGTGTGCCCCTGTCGACATGCCCCTCAGTACAATCCTCTTCCCCTCACTGTCTCTGAACCCCATCTCCAGGGTTTGGTAGTTGGTATAGATCTTGCCCAAGGTGAAAAACGAATGGACTCCGAACACCACATTTGTTTCAGATAGGTCAACTACATAAAATGTATCTCTCATGGTGTAGTTACCTAACTTTACCTCCAAGTCTGGGACTCCGTCTATACACTCCACTGTGTGGCCATCTACTACTGCAACATCAAACCCCTCAAACTCCTTTGTCTTAAGTGCTCGCCTCGAAACTAATGCAGCGTCAATGAAGTTGTGGGTTGCCCCACCATCTATCAGGGCAATTGCCTGCTGTCCCTGGATAGTCCCTCTGATCATGAGGGTGTCATACCTAGGAATACGAGAAAGGGTCACTATGACTCCTCCCTTTGTTGGTGCCAATCTCTTAGCCTTCTCACGAAGTTGTGGCTCTACCGGTGGTTGGGCCCATACCAATGTCGATGGTCTCCTTGGAGGGTGCTCCTTCGCATGTGATGGTCTCCTTGGAGGGTGCTCCTTCGCATGTGATGGCTCCTCCTCTGAGCTAGTGGATTCACTGTCTTGTTCCTCCTCACTATCTGTTGCCACCTCAATGCAATGGATCTCTCCCTTGCCCTCTTGTGGCCAGGGACCTAAGGGTCCTTGCATGTGAAGCATAACTTCTTCCTCATAAGCTCACGCCTCGTATCATCATCCAACTTTTCCTTACCCTTCCACTCTCTCTGGAATGGTTTCCTATCCTGGTCCTTCTGTGGCACAAAGGGTTTGGAAAAAGTTTTGGTTTTTGGCACTGACTCTGCTAGATCTCTAGTGCGCAGGATGGCATCCTGTAGTTTGTGAGATCTGTAGGCCTTCACCCATCCTCTCAAGGGTTCAATGAGACCCTCTATGAAAAGCATGATCAATCTAGGCTCTAAAATATCTGTCACAGCCACGGCTACCCTCTGAAACTCTGTCATGAACGTCTCTGCCTCTGGTGTGCTAATTTGTCTCAACTGGGCTAAATCCCTGAAATGGATCTCTAGATTCCTCCTGTCAAACCTGTCCATGATCCTCTCTGAACTCCCTGTATGAAGTGATGTGACTGTGACCCAGCATCACTAGTCCATGATGCCAACACTCATGTGCAGGGTAGCGAAACTGATGGCCTCAGTTTCTGTCATCTGGTTGAGCTTGTAGTATGTGTCCAGTTTCTGTACCCAAGCTCTGGCAATGCATTTGGATGATCCGTCGAAAGAAAGTATAGTGAGTTTACCTACTTTCTGGATGAAATCTATGTTCTGCGTCTGTTGATGTTGTTGTTGTCCTCCCCTCTAAGGATCTCTAGGATGGTTCCTAAGTCTAAGTCCACAATACTCAACCAATGTCATATCCTGATGGAACTCCAGTCCCAGCGCTGCATACTCTCTCCTGTACTCAGAGATATCATCTGCATGTATGGTCTACCTCTGTACTATTGGTTATTGTACTGCTGTTGGAGGTGCCCTCTGGAAGCTAGGGAATAGTGGTCGAGGGATCCTACTCCATGAAGTGTAGGTGCGAGTAGATGAATGGGGTCTACTGCCTGCCCCCGAGTTCCCATGTGTTGCATGTGGAGCATGTATGCCCGGAATGCTCCTTGTAGTCAATTTGTCGGCCATCTATGCCAAAGACCGAGTCATGGCTTGTTGACTGATCACCAAATTGTTAAGAACCTGCATCAAGGTTGCCTCTGGGTCCATGGGTGCTTTGCCACTACCCTTTCCTACCTATCTCCCATCATCCTCTCTGCCTCACGCTCTACCCTTCTCTCTGTTTCCCTATGTGCCTCTTCCTCTTCCTTTGAACAGTGACGAAAGGGGGGATAATCTGCCCTAGGTCTCCTCCTTTCCCCATCTGATGTAAGTGACATAGTCATCACCTACATGCTCACAGCCCTTGAGGTTCTTTGTTGAACTCATTGAAACTTTACTTACATGCTGGCAAGACTAAAGCCTTGATACCACTATAATATCCCTAAATCCGCAGATCGAAATATATGCCTCAACTGTCGACTATTTGCCACAGAAAATGATACTCTTTGGGATTTTGGATGCAGTTAGAGGTTGTGCTTTGTGTATCAATGGTTTTGAATGTGTTTCTTGTGTTTAACAGTGTATAATCAGACATGCAATAGATATAAAACACATAACAACTGTGACCAACTATATTATGAATATGATTGAAGGTAAAATACCACGTGCGGGGAAATAAAATGAATCTCTCAGCTAGATCAAGACTAGATGGATCTTAGCTGGAATACAAACAATGTTAAATCAAAATACCCGGATAAAGAAGAATCTTGGATCAGTGGGTGAGAAGGAGAACTGTCGAAAACTGTTGCATGCGCCCGACAACTCACACGACAACTGCTGCAAGACTGGAATGTTCGCCCTGGTGGCTTAACTCCTTGGATGATCCTGAAAATCGTCTCCAACTGTGCACCCTGACCTCAAGCACCCTCTCAGTAACTGTCTATCTAAAGATCGACGCTCTGTTGATCTATACAAACCCCGGATGGGATCCCCTGGGGGGTTGCGCCCCTCCTCTGCTCAACGGTTGCGCCCTAGTGATTCCACCGTCGGAATCTGGCTGTAACTGTCTCAATCTAAGCACCCTGGCCTCCTTTGAACTGGGTCTGAAGGGTTTCCTCGGATCTGGTCCGGTGATCTCTCTAGAACCCTGAATGTGCCTCCCCAAGTGTTGCGCCCTCAATAGCTAACTGGTGCACCCTAAAGGATTCCTCCGTCGAAATCTGGCAAGTAATATCTCAAAAGATGCGCCATGCCTTCCTCTCAATTGGTTCGAAAGGAAATCTCTGGATTCTCCCTGGTCAGGACAGGTTAAACTTCTGAGTCTTCCAACTCCCACGCCTTCTACCTGAAGAAGTGCACCCTAACTGTCCGAACCTGTAAATTTGCTACTGCAAACCAATGAAAGACCTGAGTGATCTTTCTGATGACTAGGGTGTCTCTCAACACCAAAATCAACCAACTGGTGTCTTCCTCCTAGAATCCACAATCTCCACTGATTCGCCTGAACCTGTGTTTTCTCCTCATTGCTCAAATGTCAAATCATAAACTGGCATAATGAGGAATTAGGTCGCTTTTCTCTTCATATACCCTCTCAAACCCTAATTCTTTGTTGACCTCCATATTTAGCTCCTTTCACTTAAGCGCCCTCTATTTTTAGCTTAAATCACTTTAATTGCGCTTTTCCCAATTTTCACTTAATGCCACCTTCGAAATATAACATTCCCTACTGAAATGACACCAAATGAACATGTTTCCCCTGTTTCTTCCCGGTTATTGTCTAAAAGGGGATGTTTAGACTACTAAGCCATCCTCTCTGGAGCTCCTACTCGAAAAGGGACATTACATCTTTCTTGGGCCTTTCGTTAGTGTATCCTCCTCTAAAATTTGTTCCTCTTCTGCCTCTACCCCCCCTCTTGGAGGTGAGAGCGAGATTCTCCTCCTCTTCCTCTTCATTCATATTTTTGCCTCTTCTGATTTCTTCTTGGCAATAGTTGTTCCAAAATCTTTCCCAATCTGGTAGATTCTCTCTGGCTACTACCCCTGCAATGAAGGAATCCCACTCCTTTGGGAAGCCCCGTAAGGCTGAACGAACCATCTCTGTCAGTGACAGTTTTACCCCCACAGCAAGGAGTTCATTTATAAGTTGTTTCACTTTGGTGAGGTAGACTGTAACGCCTTCCCCTTTAGACATCCTTGTGTACTGAAGTCTCTCTTTTAGAGCCATGATTCTACTCTCATGCTTGGCTTCAAACAGTCCCTTCAGATGTGCCCACATTTCATGAGTTGTTTGCTTCTCACCAACGTTTGGTACAAGATGATCCTTCACTCCATAAAGAAGGATTCTCTGAGCTCTAATTTCGAGAGAATGATGTAAATCTTTGTCTTTAGCATTCGTGGGGATTGTGGCTTTCATCTCAACAATACCCCATACTTTTATCTCTTGAAGAGCATTCCTCATTCTGTACTTCCATTGTACATAGTTAGAGGCACCACTAAGTCTGTCCTCATATCTGAGGTTTGTAGCCATCTTGTTACTTAGTTTCAGCTTCTTCAACTCTAACTTGCTCCCTCTCTCTCTGAACATATTGACCCTGCACAGTCCTCTTCATGATGTAAATCTTGGTCTTTAGCATGATGTAAATCTTTGTCTTTAACATCCATGGGGATTGTGGCTTTCATCTCAACAATCCCCCATACTTTTCTCTCATGAAGAGCATTCCTCATTCTGTACTTCCATTGTACATAGTTAGAGGCACCATCAAGTCTGTCCTCATATTTGAGGTTTGTAGCCATCTTGTTACTTAGTTTCAGCTTCTTCAACTCTAACTTGCTCCCTCTCTCTCTCTGAACAGATTGATCCTGCACGGTCGTCTTCTTCGTCCTTCAGCTTATAGAGGATACGGCCTCCCTCTGGATCTTCTTCTTTCCTTGTCTCTGCAACACAAGGCTTTGACACTTCTTTCGAGGTTGTCAGAATTAAAGCTCCAATACCATGAAGAAAATAATTGATAAATTTAATTATCAGATCAAAATCTACAGCCAACATTTTCTTTATTCTCAAGACAGCCACACCATAAAATACACATTTAGTAAATGACATCAAACAGAGCAATTTTATTTATAGTAGATTTGTGCATACATATATATTTCGCCCAACATAGATTTGCAGGGACCTTACCACCTTACAGGTCTGTACATTCATAGGTTCTACACAGGGCGACCGTACAGCAAAATCGTGGCTACAATATAGCCCGAATTACATTACTTTTCTGAAAATTGTTGATAAACAAAATGTCCATACTATTTCCAAACCTGTGTATGGTTCCTTTTCTTTCTGGTTGATAGTACGGTCCATACAGGATCCGTACCACTCGTACAACCTCCTCTTTCTTGTTGTTTGTTGGTTCAGCTTGTTGATGGCCCTGTCTTGTCCTTATCTCTGTTTAGCCTCCTCTTCTCGTCCAGTAAGACCCGACTTGCTCTACACCTCAGCCCTACTCGATCCCCTCTTAACTGGGTTTGTCGTTTTCCCTAGTTGCTTCCTCATCCTGCTTGATGAGACCCGACTTGGCCTTATATCTCAGCCCTACTCGGCCCCTTTTCTTAACTCGATTTGTTGTTTCCCTAGCTCGGCTTCTTTAACTGGTTCCTCTTGACCTAGCTCTCGACCTCCCTTGGAAGCGCCTCCTCACTCAGTCGACTTGCTTCTCTTCTTGAGGTGATGAGAGAATGGGGCTTTCTAGGTTATTTGTAACCCTAGCCTTGTCCTGTCCCTTGGATCTTTTGATCAAGGTCTTGATCTAATTGTAGGGACTTAATCACTCATTGAGGCAACTTAAGTCACACCCAATGGCTGTGATTTATTCTTAAGTTGACTTGAGTGGTCCCCACCAAATAAAGTGTTGTCTAGACATAAGTTAGGCCTCTTCCACACTACTAGACCCCCCTACTGTGGAAGAACCTACATGAGCTACATAATCTAACATTTTGTGTAGGTCGTACAGCAACCAACAAGGGCCGAAATTCTCAGGCCGTACAACAGCCAACAGAGGGTGCTTTTTCAGCAGGTCATACAACAGAGATTGTTGGGTGGTACAGCAATGATAGAGGCAGCCATTTGCTGGGCAGTACAGTTGGGTTTAGCTGGGCCATGCAGCCGATAGAGAGGGTTGTTTTTACTGTAAGAAATTTTTGAATATCTCTATTGGTGTAATATTCCTCTGAAGCCTCAATAAAAGCACCTTGTTTGCTAGTTTTCCCCACATTGAGGTTTCCAGGGTAACTTCTGGTGTTTGTCCATTTATGTGTTTGGTTTACTATATGCTTATGCTGTCTATTTTTTGGTTTATAACTCAGTTGTAAATTGTAATATGTATGCATAATTTTCGGAATTTATATCAGCCATATAAATTTATGGGTTAAACAAATTATTGGCATAATATTTTATTTGCTTAGAAAAATCAACATGGTATCAGAGCCCAGCTTCTAAGTACAGAAGGAGCCAAGTGACTTGTTGTGCAGACCAAGAAGGGTGAATCAGCAAGTGGGATGTGTGACTAGAAAGAGTGGGAAACGGAGCAGCTGATTCAAATGGCCAGTGCAGGCTTAAGGTATGAGGACAGGTTGGATGGCGCATCAAATTGTAGTCCTTGGAGGGAGCGTGTGGCTCTGGTATTGGAGGAGCAAGGGATGTGGGAAATTGTTGAAGGGAAAGTAGTTGCTCCAGTTGATCCAGTGCAACTAGCAGCTCACAACTAGAAGGATGTCAAAGCCAGGAGAATAATTGTGGATGGAGTCAAAGACCACATTATTCCTCACCTATCTGGCAAGAAGACAGTCGAGGACATGTGGGAGGCCCTGGGGAACTTGTACCAGTCTGATAACCAGAGCAGGAAGATGTTGCTCAAAGAGAAGCTGAGAAGCACGAAGATGGCCAAGGGAGAGTCAATGGTTGCTTACCTCACAAAGTTCACTCAGATCAGAGATGAACCAGCAGCCATGGAAGAGGACGTGGACGAGACTGATTTGGTGAGGACAGCCTTGAATGGCTTCACCAAGTAGTGGGAAGTATTTGTCCGGGGAGTGGTGGCTCGAGAGAAACTCCCTGATTGGGAGAGTTTATGGGATGACTTCACCCAGGAGGAGCTGAGAGTTGATGCCATTCAAGCCATCCATCCAAAGAGTGAAAAGGAGGAGAATGTGGTTCTTCATGCGAAGAAGAGCAGTGGAGCGGTAGGTTCCAAAAACATGGGCAAAGTGAAATGCTTTGCATTTCACAAGACTGGCCACTATGCGAGCCAGTGTCCCAACAAGAAGGAGGAGGCAAAGATGGCAGCCTCGGCATCTACTGAGATAGATGAGTTTGCAGAGAAATTCGAGGAGGAATTCTATTTGGTTGCCTCTCTCGAGCAGCAGGAGATTTGTAGAGTTGGAGGACAGTGGGGCATGGTTCGTGGACAGTGGATCATCTCACCATACGACGGGAATGAGGTCGGTGTTCCTTCGTGTTTCAGAGACAGACTTAGACTCACATGTGGGTAGAGGGGTCGGCACCATACATGCAGTAAAGGGGGTTGGATGCATCAGATTCCAGCTAGACTCAAGTGGTTCTCTAGAGGTGGATGAGGTGATGTTTGTACCAGAGCTGAAGGTCAACTTGTTCTTTATATCAGCTCCGGAGGATAAGGGGTATGCAGTGATGTTCGAGGATGGACAAGTGCTCATACGTTTAGAGGGAGCGACCTTGGATGCAGCAGTGAGGCTTGGCATCAGGAAGGGTATGATGTACAGGGTGTTGGGACAACTTGTAGTGGGATCCAAGGGGATCTTGGATCAAAGATTAGTGTAAGTGACCGAGTCTTGTGGACAAGTGGCTTCATCCAAGACTGTCAGTTGGTATGACTTGACATTGATGAATGAGCAGAGCAAGACATCAGATCAGAATGCAGCAAAGGTAGTAGGAGAGTCTTTCAGTTCAAAGGGAGCAGTTATAGCAGCAGCAAATTTGATGGGGTCAGAGATTGATCCAGGTGAAGACACCTCCCTCGCTAAGGGGGAGTGTTAGTTTTTGTAGCTCAATAGGTGTCTCAGCTATGCCTATGTGTCCTAGGCTAGTTGATGGACACATAAATGACCCATATCAGCCTTAGTTATCTTAGCCTAAGTCTAACTTAGGCAATCAGCAAATAATTTTGTTTTCGGTGGATTGTGGGTCACTGGGCTAGTGGGATGCACCTCATGGGCTTGTGAGTGGACTGTGGGGTCCAACTAAGGGGGGCACACCTCCTTGGAGCCTTGGAGGCTGCATTGGCACACAAATCAAGGTAAAAAAGGTGGCTGAAGATGAGATAAAGGTAGGGGCTGAGGGTGAGAGGATACAATGTCTCATTTGTGAGTTCAGCAAGTGAGAGGAAGGAGGGAACTTGACGCTGAGGAAGGAGGGTGAATGGCTGAGTGAATATATCACACAGTTGAGGGGCGATTTCAGGGCCTTTTAGGTAGCTTGCAGAGGCCGAACGTTTTGCAGCAGAGAGGGCGTACTTGCTGGGATCAGTTGGGCCATACTAGGCTGTACCATCAGCAAGCAAGGAGGCCATTTCTGTGCAGGTCGTACAGCAGCCAACAGAGGACGAAATTCTCAGGCCGTACAGCAGCCAACAGAGGGTGTTGTTCAGCAGACCGTATAGCAGAGATTGTTGGGTCATACAGCAGTGATAGAGACAGCCATTTGCTAGGCCGTACAGTTGGATTTAACTGGGGCCGTACAGCTGATAGAGAGGGTTGTTTTTACTGTAAGAAATTTCTGAATATCTTTGTTGCTATAATATTCCTCTGAAGCCTCAATAAAAGCCCCTCCTTTGCTGGTTTTTCCCACACTGGGGTTTCCAAGGTAACTTCTGGTGTTTGTCCATTTATGTGCTTGGTTTACTGTATGATTCTGGTTTATAACTCAGGTGTAATATGTATGCATAATTTTCTGAATTTATATCAGCCATATAAATTTCTGAGTTAAACAAATTATTGGCATAATATTCTGTTTGTTGAGATATAGGAAAATCAACAGTTATGGCATCCCCCTCCTCAACTATCTCTGCAAATATTTGATAAGGAAATAAGCAAGCACTTCAACGGTTATTCTATTAAGTTTTCTTGTGTCCTTCCTATATTCATTTGATTTTTTGGATTATTTTGAACTATTTCACAGACTGTGGTTCAGTGTTGACTTATTGGCATAATATTCTATTGCTGAGATACAGGGAAAATCAACAGTTATGGCATCCCCCTCCTCAACTATCTCTGCAAATATTTGATAAGGAAATAAGCAAGCACTTCAACGGTTATTCTATTAAGTTTTCTTGTGTCCTTCCTATATTCATTTGATTTTTTGGATTATTTTGAACTATTTCACAGACTGTGGTTCAGTGTTGACGTCATAGACTCATAGTAAATAAAAACCTCAATTTACCATTATCGTTCTAGCTCCTTGATACAGAATCCTTCCTGGGTGGTCTTTTAGCAGTCTGATATATACTTTCAATATATATGTCGAAATAATGCCTTGGGAAGCCATTTTATGGTTGTAAAATCCACAGCTTCTCTTACTGATTACCATTTCTTTTGAAGAGTCGAAGCAGAAATTATTTCAACAGCTATGACAGGCTCAAGCTACAGTTCTATGATGACCAGTGCTCTTAATATCCTTCTCTACTGAAAAGCTATCAATCCAAGTATTATATCTGACCCTGTCTGGCATGTACACATTACGAAAGGTGTAAGGACAATGTTCAACATAATTCTGCATTTCTGTGAAGGCATGTCTAGTTATCTTTTTCTTCTGTTGTATATTTCTTGGCAAAAGAGGAGGTTATGGCCTCAAATTTGTTTCAGGACATCCCACTCCGATGTGAAGTTACAAAGAAACTGCATGTCACGGAACAAAGAAGCCTATTTCACTTTGGAATCAAAGACTTGTAGAATTTTGACGAACTAAGAGGGCTGCCCAACTGGTCTGTCTTTGACCTCTTGTTGGGCCTCTAGTCATCAACCAAATCTGTCATAGCTGCTGTTTTAGAACAGCTGAACAGGTCTGTTCCAAATTCAAGAATCTTCAACTGAATGATATATGCTCTTTTAAGGTGCCCTTTGCAAGTAGTTTTATAACCTCAAAAACATATATAGCACCTTTCTAGGGATATTAACAAGTTCCTACCGCTAGATTTTAAATACTAAGCATGCATGAAATTTGGACACAAGTATTTTTGTCAACATGACCTTGGAAAACCCCCCATGGGAAAACCAGTTTGGAGATAGTTTGGAGATAGATGTATATAAAAGATCTCAAAGCAAAATTTACAAAAAGGAAAACAAATATAAAGTGAACCTGGTACACTAGCAACCACACTTGGATGCTTTGGAGTCCCTTTGTAGATGTGCCTGCTAGTCTTTGAACAAAGGTGCCCTTTGCCTCTGAGCCTCTTCTTCTTTGCTAAGCCTTTAGCCCTCTTTCCTTTGTGTTTGCCTTTGCCTTTGCCCTTGCCTTGGTCTTTGCACCCTCTACACAATTGTGCCTCCCTCCTTGGCTTAGCAAGCACTCAAGCTTAGTGCGCCCCTCTTCTAGCAAAAACTCCACACAAGGATGTGCCCTCACTTACCCTTGTGTCCTCCATACTCTAGAGTGCGCCTACACCAAGTAAGTGAGTCTCCTCCTCAAGGATGCACCCTCTCACAAGCTAGATGCGCCCCCTCTCACTAGATGTGCCTCTCCACTAGCATGTGCGCCCCCCCCTCCTTAGGATTGTGCCCCTACACAAGATGTAGCCCAAGCCTCCATGGTAGACTCTCCAAGGAAGCTTGCACACTCAACAATTGCTTCTCCTCCAAACCCTTGACCTCATGCGCCCTCCTCCTCAAGATATGTGCCCGAGAGCTTTTCTTCTCCTCCTCTCCTCACTCAACTCTCTAAAGTGACAAGTGAGTCTCTTACTCCTTTTCCTCCTCTTTTAGCCTCTCATTGGCCAAACCCTAAAAGACCAATGGCCTAGATCCAACTTAGCCAACTCTAATCAATGGATGAGATCAAATCAAATAATCTCACTAAGAAACCCACTTTCCTGCCTCTTAGTTTGCCCTCATGTCCAACTCCTCCACAAAGTGAATTAAATGTCACTTTTGCCATAAATGACATATTTCACTTTTGACTTAAATCTCCTAAGTCAACATGAAATTAGAACATAAAGCAAAGTAATTGTTGAAATAATGTAACCGCAGCAGTATTCTTATTATTATTGATATTTTATTACAATATTTGACATGATCAATCCCCATTGTGATTGATCATGCTCTGATATTGTAATAGGACCAAATCCCATTTTATGGATTTGGTCAAAGACAATTCTGTAATAGGCGTAATAAGAAGTCGGCCCCAGCTTAATTAAGAGACCCAGAATATAATAAAGGTGGGTTTAAACACCCATAGTGAGAGGTCGGCCATGCCAGAAGGAAGAGACACATCACACGCGCTTAACTCTGTATAGAAATAAAGGAGGCTAGCTACCATTTGAACATAACTCACTTGCTCACTTTGAGAGACAAGTTCAGATATGCTACTCAAGCAGCGAGAGAGAGTGTTGCATATCTTGGAGAGGACTTTCCGTTTTAGCATAGAGATCTCTTGGCATTGTATCATATCTATATTAAGGAAGTTTTGTCGGTTTTCCCTAGATATTCTAAAGATAAATGATGTGTCTCTGTGAATGTGTATTTCTCGCCATCTTGTTCTTATGTTGCTACATTCATGAAATGTAAAGAACTATAATAATGGTATAAATATTAACAGCATTGGCAGCATTAGTCTCCCCTTTTGTGTTTAGAGATTCACAAACACAAGGGGACTACTCTCCAAGGTACCCAAATCTCAACAAGACTCAACCAAGTACCTTATGATGAAGGGTCCTACAGAAAACCTAGTACTTGGAACATGATATATGACAGGTCCAAAGGAAACTCCTAGGCCCTAATAAGTCTCTGCCATATTCTACTCGGGTACCTTGACTTGGCAATGAAATTCATGGCCCCAAGTTCTAGCTGCTGGAGCACAACACATGTGAGCACCCCCCACCACTCGGGCCACACTCCCAAAGGAGCGTGCTCAGAAGCTGCCAGCTTTTGAGTTAGGAAGCTTAACACCACACTCTCAATTCACGTATGTGAGTGGGAGAGGTATTTTTTTTGGTTTTGGGAGTGAGGGAACCGTGATGTCTCACATGGAGAAAGGTATTAGGGTTTCTATGGACGAAAAACACCCACCACTCCATTTTTTCTCATTCATTTCTCATTCTGCCCATCTTGCACAGAGTGGTTTTGAGAGGGCTCTGCTAGTTCTTTTAGGGGACTGAAGGATATTGAAGGAGAAATGAAGGGAGACAGATCTTGGAAGGAATATTGAAGGTTGCCATAGGGAGATCGAGAGCTTGGAAGGAAGATTGAAGTCATTTGTAGAGCTTGAAAGGGAGACAATGAAGGGTACCATAGTAATATTCAATCACATTGGAGAGCTAAAGAGGTTGGCTCTTAAGCCCATTGTTGTTTCTAGTTTTAAAAAAAAAAAAATCCATGTGTTGTTATGCTATGTTGAATATTTGAATGTTTTCTCCTACTCTTTTCCCATTTATCCTCCATCATTCTATTGCAGTAGCAAGTTATTATCAAGGTTCAACAATCATGATGTTGATATCAATGTGGTATGTCATTTTGGTTCCATTTTTTTATTTTGATGGTAGGTGGGAAGTTCACGCCAAAAATAACCATGATAGTGATTTAAAAAATAGAAATGGGACAACACATACCAAGGAGACAAGGAAGGAATGAAAGGGGATGGAAGACAATGAAAATGATAGTGAGATGATCATGATCCCCAAAATCCAAAGAGAAGTACACACCTATGTGGAAGTATGTAAGCTTTCAGAGGGAAAGGGGGTGGAACCACACGAGTATGCCACCATTGTCAAGGCTGCAATACATAGGTCTTACATTTGTGTGAGAAAGCATTTGTGGGACTATGTACTCAGGGATACAAGACTCAAAAGAGTTCAGGAGTCAAAACCTGTGAGCTGCTTGTTTATTTTTCAATGAGCTATGGCTCTTGTATCCTTTTTAAATTTTCTGTTTTAACTATTACTTGAACCATAAGTAATCTACTCTGAGTAAACCAGATCAAGAAGAATAATCTATGCACAAGAACAAAAGTAAGTCCTCAAACCCTTCAACAAAGGAAGAAAACCCACCAATCTTTTGCTATATTCCTCAAGAGAAGACCTCCCAATAATTACTCACTCAAACCTAGCACACAAGAGGGTGCTAGAATTTCACTGCCTCCCACTACAACTTCCTAAACTGTATGAGATGACACTAAATTGATAAGTGTGTTTCCTCAATGGGGATTCACCTTGGATGAGTATAAGACTCTGTCACATCAAATGATGTGTCTTTGGCACAATAGGGGTCAATTCTAATAACTCAAATATAAATTAATAATTACTATATTAATTTCATTATCTTTTATATTAATTATCTTTTACATTATTTATCTTTATATTAAGGTAGCTGACCTGCATCTCTCTTTACATTACAATTAAGGTTATAGGCAGATCTGACTTTTGAACAATAGCAAGGAATTTCAATCACACTAGTACCAAATTACTCAGGGCACACATCCATAGGATGCCCATATCTCCTGTCACCGTGACATAATGAAGAACCACTTCACACTAGTGCTCAGCCCACTTTAGGATCATGTCCACTGCGGTTTCATCCACAGCATGTCCACTCAATGTGGGTTATTTCCCATCACATTACACTGCAGAGAGAGCTTCATCTTAGAGTTTCTCATCATCCTCCTACTAAAGGAGGCTATTACATCATCTTCATTTCTGCCCCATGACGACATGCACTCCAACACTTTGGGATTTCACACGCTCATCTTGTGCTCAACCACATGCACAATTTACAGACATTCTCTTTCTCACCTACATGACAGAGAATCATTTGGAGTTCTTCTCAACCTTTGTAAGAAGGATGCCATCTCTACATTCCAACTCAGCCCCCGAGAGGAACCACACACCATCTCATGGGTACTCTCAAAGCCTAGTCCTGAAAATGTCCTACCTAGCTTTAACATCATGTGCTAACAAAGACGTATCTAAATACCAAAGGGAAGAGGAGGCAAGACAAATAAATCCAAAAAACCAAAGATTGAACCTAAGAGTGCACAAAGAATGTTCATCGATCGATTCGCACCCCCCCATGCAAGTGCATTCTCGACTTCATCGTATGAAACACTATCATCATATTTCATTGACCATAGACATGATGGATGCAAAAATCTGGGCTCTCTATGCATGTGGTATGTCATTCAATGTTCAAGTAGTTCACCATATTGGCATGAATGGCACAAGCCATCAGTTTGGTGCCCATAGCTGATACAGAGCCCTGTGCATGACACAAAGCTAGAACCTTGGGACTTAGACAGGGAAAGAGCCAAATCCAAGGCAGTGCTCTAGAAAATTTACAAATGATTGGAACTAACATCGAAAGTATCATTCAGATCCTGATGGCTGGACAAATGTGAAAGGCAGCCATTGATGAATATTCTTGGAGTGTCTACTAGTGGTGCGGCCTTCCTTTCAACTCATGACTACTCAAATCACTACAAGACATGTATTAATATTGTAGATGCCTTGATTAAAACCATTCAAGAGATTGGGGCCTAGACTGGCCATTCAAGTCATCACTGATAATGTTGTTAATTGTAATGCAGCAGGAGCAATCATTGAGGATAAATACCCCAATATATTTTGGTGAGGATGGAGCCATGGTTTTAGAGCGCTTGGAAGCATAACTTTTGGGTGATCATGATGGTGATTATATTCCTGGAGGAAAAATGCCACCCCCATCCACTAGCAGCATTCCAGATGCATCAATTTTTCCTTTATCTTCACAACATCCATTGTCACGTGGGAGCCATTCAGTTGTTGGTTGTGTTCCACGAACACTTCCAAGTTCCACCTACTCCTCTTCTTCAAACTCAAAGAGCACGAGAAAAGGAACTAGAAGTTTCTCGTGGCAACAAGAAAACTTATCATAGTACTTAATACTTGCTAATATATACTAGATCTCTTTTTCTTTTCCCTATTTATAAGTAGTCTCTAGAACTTATTACTTTGTCTTGACTCTTTTATTATGGCTTATTCTGTAAACAATGAAGTTATGAACATTATATAACAGTTTACCTTTGAAGTTTGAAGTTTGAAATTTGAACTATTGACTGAATCTTACAACTCTTTGGTAATGAATATGATGCTCTAGACTCTATTTCATTTTGTGGTTGATGTTGTCTGTTACAATCTATTGATGACAAATGTTTATGATTGACATTATATGTGTACTAAATGGTTGATGCTTTGATGATCATCACTAATCCAATAGTTAAATGATCATATATCTATGTTTTCGTGTTTTTTGCAATTGATTCGACATTCTACATGATATATATATAAAAAATGCTCCTGCTCCCGGAAATTTTTTAAAATTGCCACTCCCGCTTCCACTCCCCGCTCCCAACAGCCTTGGTCCTGTTATTACTTGAGAACACTCCATATGTGAGTTCATACATGTAATGTTCCAGCTACTTCC
>SNQJ01S0205227.1:0-10655 GCA_010110895.2 Picea sitchensis | reverse complement strand
TAACTATGTTGAAGGTGAAAGTAGTTTCCATCCCATAAATGACTACTATCCATGTACCAATCATCACAAGCATTCTCTAAAACATACTAGGCATATCTTTCTTAGTTATAATCTTCATTAAGGAAAGGATATGTGGTGCCAATAATACGAGTCTCCTCAAATTTATTGAGTATCTTTTTCATATCTTGGTATCCCTTATAAATATCTTGGAGATGATTTTTCACCAACAATCATTCCTCCCATGGAATGTTCCGCCACATTCCCATTCTTCACTTTCATTAGGGTTCGAGAGTAGAAATTTGCAAGGGATGTAGTGCACTTGATATTGATCGAAAGAATAACATATAATATGTCAAATAAAACTCCCCAAAATCATCATTACAATAGTGTTGTTCTAGACGAAATTTGAGCACTAAGTCAAAAGATATATGCTCTGTAGTCCACATAAGCATTGAAAAAATAAACCCCTAAAATAACTGATTTTAAATCAGTGATATTTTCACTTTGTGCACTCTGGTTTTAATGATTCTTTTTTAAAAATTGGGAAAATTTTCTAGAGGAACTCATATATATAATTTCTTTCTTCAATTTTTGATTGTAAAGATATATGAATTTATTTGAGTTTCATGGCCCTCTTTTCCCCTTTAAAATCTCAAGCACAATAGGAAAATAATTATTCTTTTTTGACCTATGAAAGAGATATGATACCACTTTTTATGTACCTTAGATGTGGAAATGCTATCAGTCATAAGATATCCAAGAATAAGATAGAAAATCCCCTTTACTTTATTATATAAAAATACCTTTAAGGTAGGGAAACACCTTACAATGATCCTTTTATGGAAGGAGTCCACTCTTGCTCACTTGCTTCTTAAGGTTGGGTGACCTCTAAATGAGCTAAGCTCCAAACACAATAAAATCCACATCCCTCATAAAGAGGAATCCATCCTTATTTATAACTAACAAGATAATGTTATTCATAACAACCTCCTAACTACTGAGTGGACCTTCTTTAACCAGGCCAATTATGTTTATTCAATACTAACTACCATAGTGTGCCTTATTTAATAATAAGAATCACAGTAGATGTTAAGTACCCAAGATCTACAAATATAATCACCACAAGAGATGCCAAGAAAAATATGTAAAACCCCCTTTATTATAATAGAAACCCTTGAGGTAGGGAAACACCATACAATGGATCCTATTATGGAAGGGATCCTCTCCTGTTCACTTGCCTCTTCGTGGGGGATTCTCCTATTGAGATACTACTCACAACACAATAATTCTCTTCATATCCCATTACATTGCTTGAACCCCTTTATATAGTTCTACCAACAACCTAAGATCACTCAAGAGGAGGAACCTTCTAGAAGTAGAACCTTCTAGTAAGTCCTCTTACATTTATTATATCTAACTACCATAGTGGGCCTTATTTAATAATATATTGGATTTAGTCCACCTTACATTGAGTGGCCTCCACTATTATCACTATGGTCCCTCTGGGCCCCCCAATACCTCTCTAGATACCTAACATTCCATCCCCCTTATGAAAGCGTTGTCCTCAAAGCTTGTTATGAGGGTGTACAACCATATACCGGGGTTCCATGGATAAGTGTGGACCATAGTGCTAAAGTAGACTAGAGAACCATGGTTCCATGTAGAAATGAAAGCCACCATGCTGCAGTAGTCCAACCACCATTGTATACCAATTGTTAAGTACCTAAGTAGATATACAAATATAATCACCACAAATACTAAATACACAATAGATCCACAAAGAAATATAGAAGAAACCACACTTTTATTAGAATAAAACCCTTGAGGTAGGGAAACACCATACAATTGATCCTATTATGGAAGGGATCCTCTCCTGTTCACTTGCCTCTTTGAGGGGGTATCCTCCTATTAAGCTACCACTCACCATACAATACTTCTCTTGATATCCCATTACATTGCGTGAACCTCTTTATATAGTGCTACCATCACCTAAGAACATTCTAGAGGAGGAATCTTCTAGAAGCAGAACCTTAAAGAAGTCCTCTTACATTTATTATATCTAACTACCTATTTATTATATATAACTACCATAGTGGGCCTTATTTAATAATATAGTGGACCTAGTCCACCTTACATTGGATGGCCTCCACTACCTCTCTAGCTACCTAACATTCCATCCCCCTTATGAAAGTGTTATCCTCAATGCTTTTTATGAGGGTGGACAACCATATACCAAGGTCCCATGGATAATTGTGGACCATAATGCTGAAGAAGACTGGAGAACCAAGGTCCCATGTATAAATGTGAGCCACTATGCTGAAGTAGTTGAACTGCCACTGTGAACTTGGGTCCCATGTCCAAGTGCTCATGTGAACTCCACACTGAAGATATTGGAGCTTGGGAACCAATTGAAAATGATGCTATAAAGTTTGACACTGGTCATGTGGATTGAAATATTTAGAACCAACAAAAAATGCATTCACTGCGACTAGATAATAATAAAATTGAAGAAGAATATGTAGAGAATGATCATGTTTACTCTCCAGGAAGTTCTCTATCTAAGGGGGAATAGAGTTATCAAATAGAATATGGAAGTGGTTGTTATCCCAAAAATGAAAACTATCCATATACCAATCTTCACAATCATCCTCCAAAGCATACCAAACCTACACTTCTTGATGATATTCATCCATGATGTTCACCAAAGTATATTTCTCTTGGATGCTCACCAAGGAATCATGAATACTACAAAAACCATCCCTGAGACCTTCTTGAAAGTTATGCAATGTGTCCTGCATTTGGTATTTGAATACTTCAATCATGTGTATAATTTCCTTGAGGTTTTAGGAGTTAACATCCATTGGAAACACCACATAAAATATATCAAAAGAAAGATCTAGAAAGTCTCTATCCATGGGTCTGATCTTGTAACAATATGAGAACCCCATAACTCCGATTCAGACGATTGTTTTTTGAATTTGGGTGAAATTGTGAGAGGAACTCAGATTTGTAATATGTTTTGGAAAATTCAGCTATAACTTCTACATAAATAAGAAAAATCACGTGGCCGTCCACGGAAAAAACCCTGAAAATTGCAAATTTTAAAAGGCAAATAACTTTACTTCCCAGACTCCATTTCAGATGCTTTTTTTTTTGGGTGTTTTTTCTGAGAGTAACTTAGAAATCCAACCATTTTCTGCAAATTTTCACCAAAACCTACAGAAATCGTTCAGAATGTCGTGACCCTCTTTTTTTTTTTTTCGGAAAAATAAATCTGCAAAAAAAATAAAAATATTTTCCCACAATGCCTACCAAGGAAAGTGATCTGATACCAATTGTTAAGTACCCAATATCTACAAATATAATCACCACAAGAGATACCAAGAGAAATATGCAAAATCTCCTTTATTATAATAGAAACCCTTGAGATAAGGCAACACCATACAATGGATCCTATTATGGAAGGGATCCTCTCATGTTCACATGCCTCTTCGATGGGGATTCCTCCTATTGAGCTACCACTCAAAATACAATACTTCTCTTCATATCCCATTATATTGTTTGAAACCCTTTATATAGTGCTACAAACAACCTAAGATCATTCTAGAGGAGGAACCTTCTAGAAGTACAACCTTCTAGTAAGTCCTCTTACATTTATTATATCTAACTACAATAGCAGGCCTTATTTAATAATATAGTGGATCTAGTCCACCTTATATTGAGTGGCCTCCACTATTATCACTATGGGCCCTTCGTTCCCCCCACTACCTCTCTAGATACTTAAAAGTAGACCTAGTCCAACTTATATTGAATGGTCTCCATAATTATTACTCTACTATAGAACCTTCTGTTGGAAGTGTTGTCATTGATGTCAAAAAGGGGATGAACTTGATTTATAGAAGAGAATATCATAAGATATTGTAACAGAAAACACACGCAGAATGTAGAGCAATGGAACTCCACAATCAGGTCAATCGACCATCAAGATGTCGAGAACTTGTGAAAATCACGCAGAATGTAGAGTAGTGGAACTCCATAGTTGGGACAATCGACCATCAGGATGTTGGGAACTTGTGAAAAGAACGCAAAACATAGAGTAGTGGAACTCCACAATCGAGTCAATCAACCATCAGGATGTCGGGAACTTATAAAAAGTTCTTAAGTTTAAACATTACCTTTGACTCCCACTTAGACTTACAATACCTTTGACTTTGACTTAGAAAGAATTCAACTTACAGTGCCTCCGAATTCAACCCTGGTTTGGATAACTTCGACTTGAATTTCCTTCAAATTCGACTTGGATAAACTTCAACTTATAGTGCCTCCGACTCCAACCTCAATAATCTTCAACTTGTATTTTCCTTCAACATCGACTTACAGTGCCTACGATTCCAACCCTGATAAACTTTGACTTGGATTTCCTTTGACTTCGACTTGGATAAACTTCAACTTACAGTACCTTTGACTCCAGCCCCGATAAAATTCGACTTACATTTCCTTTGACTTCGACTTGGCTTAAATTCGACTTGCATTTTGATCGAATCATTTTTCCATTTCAACTTTCAGGTAGTCGAATCTACATTACTTTCCGAATCGACTTTGTGTCTTGAGTGGTCGAGAATTTCCCAACGTATAAACAACCATAGTACAAGTTTTTGTGCCATATTTGTTTAAACCATAAGTCACAACAGTCTGGTCATATGTAAATCATCCATTTCAGGTACATGAAAAGTGCATCAGGAAACTGAGTTCAAAATCTAATTTGAGATTACAATAAACATGAGATTAAAACAAAAAGAGTCGAATCATGTCTAATCAACTAATAAAGGATAAAATACTTGATCAAGATAACAATGAAGTCAAGGCAAATAAATTTAAAGATGTAATTAAAGAGCCTTTTCGTAAAGATATAACAATGGAGAAAATGTGTTCCTAATTACAAATGACAACATTATTGTTATTTTGTTAATAAAATGAAAATGTGCAATGGTTCATTATTAAAAGACATAATGCTTCAATTTCATAGTTTTTGGAATACTATATAAACATAAAGGTATGGTGAAAGAAATATGTCTCTGTGATCTACATCAGAAGATCATAAGCAAGTGCAGAGTCCANGAAGTGAGGGTGGCAGGGAGGAGCAAGGAAGGATTAATATCCTTTGCTAATTAAATTATAAACTAGGGAGTTGGTGCTTCCTAGGTTTGGTTCCCTAAAATAGGGAGTTGGTGCTTCCTAGGTTTGGTGCCCTAAAATGAGGGAGTTGGTGCTTCCTAGGGTTGGTTCCCTAAAGTAAGGGAGTTGGTGCTTCCTAGGGTTTGTGCCCTAAAAAAGGGGATTGTTTTCTGCTAGAGTTGGTGCTCTAAATCAATCTTCATATAAAACTTGTAATTTGTAATTTAAGTTTATATTTATTGATTTTATTTTTAAAGTTCCTTGTTGATCAATAAAATTAATAAATAAATAATTAAAAATTGTGAAAAGTTATTAATATTGATTAACCCCCTCTCTCAGTGTTAACCCGTATTCCAACAATTGGTTCAGAGTAGATGCCTTTAGCACAGTCTAATAACTGGAAGGTAGATTCTGCATAATCCAATGGATCAACAAGAGGGAATGTCTTACAATAGAGCACATCTGTTAAAAGGGGATGATTATGCATTTTGGAGTGTAACGATGAAAATCTATATAATGTCCCTAGGATGTGATATCTGGAAATCTGTAGAAGATGGATACACTGCACTTGATACTACTCCCACAGACACAACTGGAAATAAGCTTTGCAATGACAATGCAAGAGTAACCAATAACATCCTAAGAGGATTATCCAACCCTATATTTATGAAAGTAATGCATTGTAAATCAACAAAAGAAATCTGGTACAAACTAAAGGTCATATATGAAGGAGATAGCAAGGTCAAACAAGCCAAACTACAAACCTACATAACACAATTTGAAAACTTGAAAATGAAAGAAGAATATAACATAACAAAATATCTTTAGAGAGTGGATGAAGTGACCAACTCAATCAGAGCGTTAGGAGAAGAAATCAAAGATCAACCCATTGTACAAAAGATCTTGAGATCATTACCTATGAGGTATGATGCCAAGATTTCTACCCTTGAAGATAGACAAGACCTTGATAAGCTCATAGTGGATGAACTACATGGGATCCTCACATCATATGAGATGAGAAAAGGGAACGAGAAACCAGCAAAAGGAGAAACAACCTTCAAGACATCAAAATAAAAGAAGAAACATGAACATGTGTCTAATGAAGATTAATCAGAAATATATGATGAAGAGATAACTAACTTCATGAAGAAACTCAATAAAGGAACTAGTAGATACAAGGAAAAGTTTCCTCTGATATGATTCAATTGTGGAAAGATTGGACATTTTTCTTCCAAATTTCCCTATCCAAAACAAGAATAAATTGATGATGAAAGAACTTTCAAAGAACAAAAGAAGAGAAAAACCAAAGACAAAAGGAAGGGCAACAAAAAGAAAAATACCTTTAATACCCAAGAGGACAACATTTCACCTGAAGAAAGTGAAGATGACGAATCAAAACATGTATTTATGGGTATAGAAGCCCAATAGAATTCCTCTAAAAACTGTTTTGAGGTTGAAGAAGAACTCATAAAATACAAAAGAAGAACAAGCTATTGAGGGAACAACTTCATGAGTTTGAATAAGCACATCAATCAAGAAAAATAGATGCATCAAGAACCATCAAAGAATCAGAGCAAATCATTAGTGATTTGAACACTCAACCCCAAGAAGCCAAAATAATCGAAGAAGTCATTCTAAAACAACTCATTGATAGGGAACAAGTATGTGAAAAGTTACAAGCTGAGATTATGCTTCTAAAAGGAGAACTTGAAAAAGAAAAGAAGGAATCAAAATTTGAAAATAGTTCAAAAATATTGGATGAAATTCTTAATGGTCAAAGGTTACCAAACAACAAGAATGGTTTGGGATATACTCAAGATTCAACTTCTACATCACAAAGAACTGCCAAAAGGACAATCAATTATGCAAATGCTCTTAACATCTCCTTAAGAAGAGAAGATAATAAGATGAAGATGAAGCTGTTGAAGATTGTTCCAAATAAATATAAATCAACACCTCCTACTATATAAAAATATGACAAGAAGAATACAATCAGTAGAAAGAATCCCCCGAATATATATCAACACATCTTCCTTGGATATGGATATTATTGCCATAATTTTAGACATGAGGCAGTACACTGTAAAGCTTATGGAAGATACAATCATAGAAATATCCAAAGGTATAACAACAAGAAAGATGCAAGAAAAGAAATTATAACCCTTTCTCTCCATTATAAGACTTTAATGATGAATGCCAAAGATGCAAGAATTATGGTCATACAACTAGTAAATGTAGGTTGTCCACAAAGACAAATAACCTCAATTATAAAGACAAGAAAATATGGAAAGAAAAACATGAGGAAATGAAGATGATAGAATGTAAAGTATCCCTATATGCCAAAAACAAAGTTGTCAATGGTATATAGATAGTGGAT
This sequence comes from Picea sitchensis, assembly GCA_010110895.2. Classification (NCBI taxonomy): domain Eukaryota; kingdom Viridiplantae; phylum Streptophyta; class Pinopsida; order Pinales; family Pinaceae; genus Picea; species Picea sitchensis. The sequence continues at coordinate 3,103 of SNQJ01S0205227.1, read as the reverse complement.
GTTCTAAACACATGACTGGAGATAAGAGAAATTTTCTTGAATTAGAGAAGAAAGAAAAAGGAAGTGTCACATTTGGAGATAATATGTTAGCCAAAATACTTGGAAAAGGGACAATTAGCCTTGAGAATAACAAGGTTAAATAAAAAAATGTACTTCTAGTAGAAAACTGGAAACCTAATTTCCTAAGTGTAAGTCAGACATGTGATCAAGGTCATATAATTACAATTGATTCTCAGAAATGTGAGATTAGAAAAGACGATACAGGGAAACTAGTAGCAGTTGCACCAAGAACATCCAACAATGTGTACATCCTTGATATGGAAGAAGTGGAGAAATTTTTCTTAGGACAAGAAGATGAAAGTTGGCTATGGAATAGAAGATTGGGACAATTAAGTTTTGATAACTTAGTAAAAATCAGTAAAAGAAAAGCAGTACAAGACATGCCTAACATTGACAAACCTACAAACTCAGTTTGTAAACACTATCAATTAGGAAATCAAACAAGAGTAATATTCAAAACCAAATAACATTCTACAATAAATAGCTTGGAACTAATACACACTGATATCTGTGGACCCATGAGAACCAAAAGTATACAAGGAGAAACTTACTTTATATTGATCATTGACGACTTCACAAGGTTGATTTGGGTGTACTTCGTTAAATAGAAATCCCAAGGATTTGAAAAGTTCAAAGCTTTCAAAGAATATGTATAAAATGGAATAGATCTCAAAATCAAATGTTTGAGATCAAACAATGGAGGAGAATTCACCTCAAATGAGTTCAATAAATTCTGTGAACTTCATGGAATCAAAAGACAGTTCTCAACCCCCATAAATCCTCAACATAATGGTGTATCTAAAAGAAAGAACAAGACTTCCCAAGAGGCTGGAAGACCAATGTTGAATGAAGAAAAAATCCTAGAATTTTTTTGGAGGGAAGCAATATGCACAACAATACATATACTCAATCGAGCTCAACTATGAGTCAACCAAAACAAAACTCCATATGAATTATGGTTTGGAAGATGAACCTCTGTAGAGAACTTCAAGGTATTCGATGATAAATGTTACATAAAAAGAGAGGATGGAAACCTAGGAAAGTTTGACTCAAGATCTAATGAAGGTATATTCCTCATATATTCACCTAACAAGAAAGCTTATAGGTGCTATAATCTAAGACTACACAAAATAGTTGAAAGTGCTAATTTGAAAATAGATGATCTCAAGTTGAGAAAAATCAAATCTCATGATAATGAAGGGAGAGGAACCAGTGATGAAGAAGAAGATGGTAAATCACAAGATGAAGAAGATATTTAAGAATTACAAGAGAATGAACCAAAAACTGATGAAGAGAAGGATGAAGAATAAACACTCTTACCAAAAGCACCATAGCAAAAGATTCAAAAGAATCACCTTGAAAGACAAATTATAGGAGATAAAAATGTAGGAGTAGAAACAAGAAGGAAACTCACATTTAACTCAAAACATGTAATGCTTTCTCTAATAGAACCTAAATAATTTACAGAAGCCAAAAAGAGTGAAGATTGGATAAAGGCAGTGAATGGAGAACTTGACCAAATTGAGAGGAATCAGACTTGGGAACTAGTTCCAAGACCCAAGGACAAGAATGTGGTGGGAACCAAGTGGATTTTCAAAAACAAACTCAATCAAAATGGATAGATCATAAAGAACAAAGCCATATTAGTATGAAAGGGGTATGCCCAAGTGGAAGGTGTTGACTTTGAAGAGAATTTTCCCCTCGTAGAAAGACTAGAGGCCATAAAAATGTTCCTGGCATTTGCATTCTTCAGAAACTTCAAAATATATTAGATGGATGTCAAGTCAACATTCCTAAATGGAACATTAGAATAAGAAGTCTATATTGAGCAACTAGAAGGATTCATATTAACAGAAAATCAGGACTATGTGTGCAAACTAAAAAAGGATCTGTATGGTCTTCAACAAGCACCAAGAGAATGATTCTCGAGGCTTGATCATTACCTGTAAAAACAAGGATATAAGAGAGGGAATACTGACATCAACCCATACATCAAAATTGAGGATCAAAATATGATTGTTTTGGTGGTATATGTAGATGATATCATATATTGAAGTAATATTACCATACCAAGAAAACAATTTGCAAATGAAATGCAAGAAGATTTTGAGATGTCTATGCTAGGAGAACTGACTTTCTTCCTAGGTTTACAAGTCACTCAAATAGATAAAGGAATATTCATTTCCCAAACTAAATACATCAAAGAAATACTAAATAAATTCCAAATGGAAGAGAGTAAACCCATGTGCACTCCCATGGTCATAGGATGCAAACTAAGCCTAGATGATGATGAACCAAAAGTAGATCAAACTATGTACATATCAATGGTTTGTAGCCTATTATATGAAACAACAACAAGACCATATATCTTGTAGGCTGTAGGATTAGTAGGTATATTTAAATTTGCACCTAAATAAACTCACATGAAGGAAGTAAAACTAATATTTAGATATCTTAAAGGGACCCTAGAGTTTGGTTTATGGTTTCCAATTTTTTTTTTTTTATGTTGACTGCTTATACTGATGCAGATTGGGCGGGTAGTGTAGATGAAAAGAAAAGTACTAGTTGAAGAGAATGCTATCTGGGAAAATGATTGATATCATGGTTAAGTTAGTAACAAAACTCCATATCACTATCCACAACAAAAACATAATACATTGCTCCTGCATCCTACTGCACTCAAGTGATCTGGATGACACAAACCCTAGAATACCTACAAATTAGATATGATAATCCAATTACTATCAACTCTGATAATACTAATTCCATTAATATCTCCAAGAATATTGTTATGCATTCTAAAACCAAACATATCCCAATTAAATACCATTTTCTGAGAGATCGTGTTTCTCAAAAAGTAGTCAAAGTGGAATATGTTGATACTAAAGGGAAAATTGCAGATATATTCCCCAAACCACTACCAAGAAGTACCTTTGAAAATATTCAACATAAATTAGGAGTAATTCCCATACCTCATTAAAAACCACAAAATCAGAAGGAGCACATGGAAAAGGGGAGTATCACTTTAGGGGGAGAAAATAAA
>SNQJ01S0205225.1:2468-16495 GCA_010110895.2 Picea sitchensis | reverse complement strand
TTTTACTTAAAAGGAAGGCACTTTTATTTTTTTATACCAAAGAAATACAAGGGTTGTAAAAAGTATCAAAGTTTACTAAATTTATATATATACATATATAAGAAAAAAAAGAGGTTTTAAGAAGAGATATAAAGTAGAAGGATAATCAAGGTTTAACTAATAATTATATAAATGGAGTTCTATGGTGAAAAACAAGGAAGATTATTCAAGGAAAGAAAAAGAATATATGAGATTATTCAAGGAAAGAATATAAACATCGCTATTTTCCCAAACGTTAGAAAAAATCACATTAATGTTGACCTAGCGAACCAATTATTGGTTTTAGAACCAAATATAATTAAAAATGACATGTTTATTTCTGATGAGAAATATGAACTTAAAAACCTACAACTATCTATTGGTGATTACAAATTCATAATTCAATTCATTGTGGTATCAATGTATTAAGACAATGTTGATATAATTCTAGGGTCAACTTGGGTAGATACATTGGGTACTTTTATTTTCAACACAAGGAGCAATTTTTTCGACATTTTCTTATAAGAAGAAGAAAATCACATTGCATGACATTACAATGAAGTCAATTTCATAAGCTCCATCATCAGAAGACTTAAAGGAAATATCAAAAGTGATCCTTCAAGATAACCATAAGTCAATACAAAACTTGCAAGATCGAAAGAAAGATTGTGACAAGATCATCATTGAAAAAGAGAAAGATATTTCTCTCCTAAGAAATCATAATCAGAAACTACTTGCAAAAATCATGAAGTCTAAGGAGAAGAAGCGATGTTTTCAAAAGTTGGAACAAGAAAATCAAGGTCTCAAAGAGAAATTAAACGAAGAAGAGGAAGAAATCTCTTTCCTAAGGAACCTTAATTAGAATTTACTAGAACAAATCAAAATCTTAAAGGACGAAAGAAAGGAGAATATAGAATAAAAAAATGAAGACGACAAGTCAAAAGATAAAAAAGAATGTCTATGATTAAAACAACATAATTAAGATTTACTAACAAAAATTAAAATGCTTAAGCATGATAAGAAGTACTTACAAGAAGAGCTAGATCACAAAGCATCAATAGTCGATAAAGAGGTAATGATTGAACCTATGGAATTAGAGAAGTCTTTGGATGTAAAAATCCCAATTCTGGATAAAGGAATTAATACTGACCTAGTCAACCTTACAAATCAAAAGAATGAGAATCCAGCTGATGTAAATAATTTTTCAAATGTCGAAGTAGATACAATATAGGGGTATGAAGAAGACTCAATTCCAAAACATAATCAAGAAAATATATAAGTAGAAAAAATAAATATCAAGTTGCGAGGATGCCTTATCGACATCCTAATCAAAAAAGTCGATACTTCAGCCAATCAATGTATCAATAGAAATAAATAATTGATATGCCAAAGAATATTACTTTCACTACAAGTGGTGCTCAAAGTAGAAGTTCTCATGGGAGTCGAAATGCATCAAGTTCTTTCCAAGAACCCTATAAATTTCCAATTCTACAGAATATCAAATTAGGGTGGGAAGACTCCTTTACAATTCAATAGTTCAACTTAGCGCTTATAATATCCTATCATCTTAGGTCCTCAATGATCACTAACTTAATCATGAAGAATAAGGAGACAATAATTACAATCCAGAGCAAGAGATAAGTCTTCCATAAAGTATTCTTTGAGGAGAAAACATTTTTAAGGGGAAGGAAATGTTATGAACACAATATACATAGAAATAGATATAAATAAATAATAATTAATAATGAAGAGTCATGACATCCTAATGAAAGGATGCATCTCTTCATGAAAGGGAACCCCTGTGTAGGTATTTAAGGCCCTCACTTCTCATTGTAATATCATATCATATTATAATCATTATTCATATTATTATTATCTTATATGGATTTCTATGTACTATCCTATTTATATTGGATATTCTTTGTGTGAGAGAACTTTGCTTGTCTTAGGCGCAAAGTGACAAAATGCCAATTTTTTAAAACAGTGTTGTTATCACTGAAATTTCGTCCACAAATGGTTACAGGAATCTAGCATCTCCAAACAGCTATTAGTTCATCCATGGACCAAAAATGCATTTCCAAAAGGCCCAAAACTATACAATTCTCAATAAAATTAGCATGCGGTGAGACTACACAGGGAGCGCGCGCACATGCGCCATTCAGAAACACAGGAAAAAGAGCACATGTGCACGATGCATGAATGTGGAAGCAAAAAACCACGCATCCCTCAAAACGACGCATTTATGATATTGGTCGGCCTCCCACCCACTTCTGGTTCAGCTTCCAAGTCGATTTGACATCCAAATCTCGACTGAATCCGACTGGGTGGCTATTCAAAGACCTAAGGGCGCCCTAAATGGCCCCTTTTTCACACTAAAAGCTGGTTAAATAATGCCTCAAAGTTATGCTATAAAAGGAAGCCATGGGTGCAGTACATTTTCAAGGGATTCAATTGTATTGTTATGCTGTTGATATTCTCTTGGAGGATCCTCTTTCCTCATCAAGAGTATGCTAGCACCATTGCACTTGGCCATTCATATCACCTCTAGAATGAATGTTCTTTGGATTCTCTTCGCCATTTCGTTCTAGTTCCTCATTTGTAAGAAGAGCTCAATATTTGTGGTCCAAGAGCCCTCCCTTGGAGGAAGAGGGGAACCAAAGTCTCCCTTTCTCTTCGGTGTTTTCTTTCCACTAATACAATCCTTTCGATTGGTGGCATGAGTCTTGTTTGTTCCTTGTTCTTATGTTCTTATGCACTATAGTTTAATTGTTTTTATCATTCTTAGTTTAATTCTTTGCTTATATTTTATGCTTTATCTTTCTAAACCTTTCCTTTACTGCTCTCTTGCCTAGCTGACCCAACTGGGCTTGTAAGCACCATTATTTTCTTTTTTTTTGTTTATTTAACTTGTAGGAACCATAACTGGCCCAAGTCGACCTGCAAAAAGCCAAATTCAAAGATGAGAAGAGAGAATTTCATCCAGAATTTTCTTCACGGCCATGTAATAGACAATGCATGCATATTTTAACTCGTAGGCACGTCTTCAGGACATGTGTGCCAAACCCACTATATTTCACAGCTCCCTCTGCGCACTTGTTCCCATAAGTTGTTTTTGGTTCTTGCATTGGCGCTCACAATGCCTCTGTCTACTCTGAGACCCACGCACTTGTGTAGAAAAACACATATTGTAATCTTTTTGTGATCTGTGGAGGGCCCATATCCTTCTTAAAATTGATTTCATGCACATTGTAATCTGCACCACACTTACATTCCCTCTCCATATAAAGGGATTAGTCAAAACATAGTCACTTTGGGGGTTAAAATCATTATTTCCTCTTTTGCTTTCATTTTTCCACATGGATGGCTTGCTTTGACTAAGAGTATAAGTTGGAATCATTTTCATATATAAAACTTGCATTGGGACCAGAAATTGGATATCAATCGTTGAGTATGCTCTTCTCTCGCACCCCAAAGCGATCTTGAGAATTAGAAAGAGGTTGAAGGAAAATTTCATCTCCCTTAAAAAAGATAAAATCTTTAGGAGAGGACAACAGCCCCCTCAGGACTCCTCTTATTTTATTTTTTCAAACACATCTTAAGATTTTAATGGGCCCATACATGCCCACATGCTACAAAGATAGGATAGTGTTGAAATTTACTTTCATAGATTAAATCACTAGGGAAGTTTTAAAGGTTTTGTAACGGGCCCATACATGCCCATAGTTTCAAAGATTTCTTAGATTAAATCACATTAGGGAGTTAAAGGAATAGTAAGGACCCACATGCCCACATGCTAGTTTCCTAGGTACTTTAAAATTCTGCAAGGTTGTACCAATGAAATTTAGTTAATTAGGTAATCAAGACTTGTAAGGACCAAGCGAAGTCCACATGCAACAAGGTGACACCTAAATTATTAAAAATATTGGCACACTTTCACTTGATTCACACACAAAATCACTACTCACTCAGTTTCATCTCGAAACGTGGAGGTTAAATTAAGTTTCCTCCAAAGGGATTCCAAAACACCCCACCCTTTTCTTGATGAAACTCTCCACTCCCACTTAATTTCAATGATATTGTCTCACACCCCCAATCTTTCAAACAACCACACCTAAAAAATTTCTAAAAAACTCACTAATTTTTCCTCCATAGGAGATGCCAAAATAATTTTTTTAGTCTAGTTAGGATTTCGGGGATAGGCATCCAAATAACTCCCCGTTATCTAGTTCTCACATCTTGAAACAATATAAGTTATCAAATAGGGAACTTTAAATCCTCCAATTCAAGTGTTCCTAACACCATAAGGCAGGGAGATACCCATGAAGGGTTGAAGGCCGAGGTTTGGTTGTTCTGTGTGTCCCCCCTTGAGGAACCCACCTCTTGGACGGGATCCAGCTCGTGACCCATTTCTTAGGCTGAAAATATAAATGTCGCACTTTGACTGAGGTACCTAGTGACCAAATTTTAGGACATCTACCCAGGTGGAAAATGTGGGCTGCAATTGCACCTTGATCGGATTTTGTGTGGCTATTGGGAAATATCTCCAACTCTTTCGGGATTTGCACCCTCTACCCCTCATTATAACTGCTTACTTCATCCTTCACTAGTTCCTCTTTTGGTGGCTTCGAACCCCACTATTGAGTGTTATTGGAAGGTCCAGTGTTGTTTGAGAGGAAGGACGTTACATCTTTTAGGACATGAGCATTTTTTTTTTTTGTTCTCCCACATGGAAAAAATTCACCTACCCAAATGTATGCTTCTTTATCAATTGATTTATGTATGATGTTCTTGTGATTACATACAATTGTGAGATATATTGTGAAGGTCCAAGTTATACAAAGTCTCATGTTCATTAATTGCTCTCATCACCATTTGCACACATCCACCTTGCTAGTCAGACATCATAGGGGACCCACATAACCCCCGTCGTTCCAGTCACTTGCTAAATCTCCCTCCCATTCTAGGGGGAGTTCCTAGTCTTGCCAACTCATCAACCATACTTCCCCACACCCCTGTGAGTGATACTGTCCTGGGATCATATTTTCTTGGTTCCATTCTACTTGGGTCCACTTCCCAAGGTCAAACATCCCCACACTCTCCTTTCCACGGTAGCAGGGGGCCAACTTCTTCTCAAGGGGGAAGTACAAACCCACCTAGTCCCCCTCAAGGGTCAGGTACTAAAAAAACTCACACTATGGCTGGAATTAATCCTTTGCCACCACCTCAGATGTCATACTTGGCTTCCCTCAACATACCGGATCTGACTAAACTCACCAATGATCCTATATTGCACAACCCCACATGGCCAACAATGCCTACCAAACTACCTTCAGACATCCCCAAGTTTGAAGGACAACCGGGAGATGATCCCACCAACCATATCATGACCTTTCACTTATGGTGCTCTTCAAAAAACATCACGGATGATTATGTTTGATTGAGGTTATTTCAACGTACACTCACTGGCCCATCAACTAAGTGGTATGTAGAAGAAAACTATGGGTCTCATGTGACCTTTGAATCCTTGGACAAAGCATTCTTGACCTTCTTTCAACTACCAATTCGTCATGACAATGGCCTCGAACTACTCTCAGAATTTAAACAAAACTCCGCCATGCACATCACTGACCACATTCATGAATGGTGTCAACGATGTAGTCTCTCCAAATCTGAATCTACTCCACAACAATGTCTCAATTGGTTCCTCAAATCACTTGTTTCCCTCCTTGCCAAATATGTGGCCACCACCTTCCCCCAGTATGAAGAAGAAACCATTAGCAAGGCCCAACAGTTTGAAGTCATTTACTCACAGTCAGGGTACTTGTATACAGTACTACCTGATGCCTCGAGATCCGTGCCATTCAGCCAGGACAAACCTGGGATGTCTCACTCAACAGATGGATTGATTGGTACCACTACACACCAAAATTCACATCCCCAACAACCACCAATGTATGGAACCCCTCAATACCCACCTGCATATGGTGGACCCCCTTATTATAATCCTCCCCCTTATCCACAACCATACCCCTTGACGTTTCCTTCGCCCACTAGTGGACCACCTCTAGCACCCACAATATGCCTCATAGCTCAACCTAATTCTGGTACCCCCCTCCACCTCTTCTCACACCCTAAGAACTAGTGAAACCACCATGCCTTCCTATGCATCCTATGGATCGTTACCACAACATACTCCATACTTTCCATTTCCTGGTCCCCCCAAGCCTATTCCTTCATCACAAAGACAACCACATGTTGGGGTTAACTTTTTTCAACCATCTCTCGTTCAATAATACCAAAATTTTGAACAACTAAATACAGCTAATCCATCCCATCATTCGAACAATGCTAGAAAGAAAGGGAAAAATCGAAACAATAATAATCTCGGACTAGGAGGAAACCAGAACCAACCTGCAGGGGGAAACCAAAACCAGGGGAACCAAAACCCTCAAGGGGAAAATAACAACAAACGCCAAGGAAAGAACAACAAAAATATTAGGACAAACTTCCCTTGTTCCCTTTGTGGTGAGTATGGCCATTATACTCACCATTTCCCCCAAATCACAGACTTCAAATAGATGAAAGAATCTGGTAATGGACCACATCCGCCAGCCCCGCCTGCCCCCCAGTAGGCCCCACAACAATATGTGAAGAACCCACCCCCGACCGTGTTTCAAAAACCCATACCACATCAAGGGGTGATGAACACCCAACAAGATATGCACCCTGCCCCACCACAGGCAGGACCATATCACAACCCAGGCACTTCAGAAAATCGAACTATCCTCCTCACTAGTGAGGAAGATGTCCTTTACAAACGCGCAGTCATCAATACAACGCACCCTCTGACCTGAGTCCCACTACCTTGGAGGCCACCCCAGTCATGGTTGGCCCACCTTTGATGATTCTATGCCCTAATACTGAAACACCTCTTCACATCCCTTGCATCCCATTTCGAAGGAATGTCCACAACCCTCAAGCTAGGTTAGCCCACAATTATAGTCTGGTCGACGACTTGGCAAAATCCCCTACTACCATGTCAGTATTAGAAGTTATTCAAACCTGTCCTCCTCAACGGAAGTCATTACTTTACGCTCTAGGGGCAGTCAACCCTACCGATACTCGACTCATCACATTTGATCTCGAAAATGGAGAACCCCATCTCCCCACTCTTGTCGCTTTTAAAATATCGGTTAAAATCTGGAACATCACCGTTCACCGCTGCATCATTGACGAAGGTGCATCCACATGCATCATGTCCAAAACTGTTTGGATGAAACTTGGCTCTCCAGAGATAATACCATCTGCTATTACTATGAGGGCTTACGACGGACGACCCTCGTCTCCCAAGGGGCTCTTCCAAAATGTCCCCATTGAACTCAGGGGAAAAACTATCCTTATTGACATTGAGGTTATCGATGCCCCACTTGACTACAATATTTTTTTTGGTCGTAGCTACATGTATGATATGAAGGCAATCACCTCTTATGTGTTCTAAACCATGATGTTTCCCCATAACGGAAAGACCATTACCATTGATCAGGTATCCCATTATGAGCCTAACCCTTCATCCAACATCGACAACATCCTCCGTTTAGTCCACACTATTCTGGGCCCTATAATTTTTAAGGACCTATCCTTACTAAGGACATACCATGGAGCACCACCGCTCATCCATCCTTCCACACAAGTATGTGTCATCTCCACCAAAGGAACGACAACTGGAGATACTCTCCCTCCCACTGAGTCCCCTTTCATCCTTGGCGTCCCACTAGTCACATAACTCCTTCCTCAGAAATCTCCTTGACCTTATTCATCTCTACCCGTTCTTGATCTTCCCCTCCCCCAAGGACATATTCTGGTTTGGGAAATAGTCCCCCAAGCCATTACCCAAATCCTTTTCTTTTACCCTCCACCGGGTGTACAATATTTCCAAGTAGCCGCAACGTTCACCCTTCCTAACATGGTGTTAGCAATCCTAATATGGTATCTACATCCACCTGATATGGTCCCTCAACCATCCCTCCCTCCCCAAATAGAAGCAATCTCGATGCAAATTCCCATACTTACCCCCACCGTCTCACCCACACCCCCACTCATTAGCACCCCTTCTACAACTGGGGGCAGACAAAAAAATAAGGAGCCCATTGCTCCACTTCCCCCATGTGTCCAACCTCCTTGCGTTCTATGAGAGAAACCAACAAGTGCCCATCTATCCCTGAGTTACGTAATCTCATTCAACTCCCTCGAGCACCACCACTACTTGTTGTTTCCTCTAGTACTGCCTCTATCTCCCAGAACACAAGTAGAAAAGTACTGCGAACCAAATTTGCATGCACCATCTGTTCAGAATATGGCCATTACACACACCATTGTCCAACGTTACCTCAGTTTTGGCAGATGCTAACAGTCGTACACCAGAGCTTTTAGCAAGAAACCACCCCAACACATGTCACCGACATACATTATGTCATGACCTAAGTCAATGAACATATGAGATGTCCTTGCTTTCTATGTGAATCACTTGATCATTTCACATATCAATGTCCTATGATCATTGAATATAGATGTCGCCAACTGGCCCTTATTCAAAATCATACACCCCCTCCTCCAGCAGAACCAGTGATTACCCTTACCCCATCACTTGATATGGTTCATATATTTTCACCAGAACCTGAGGCACTCCCTATAGTACCTCCTCCAAATGGCGACGAATATCCTCAAACTCTCCCTCGACCTATGCTGGATGAGCATGTGATGGCCCTGCACTGGGGTCATCAAAATGGTGTTGCCTAGCTGCTCTCTCATCATCAGCGAGCCTCGCCCGAGCATCATCACGCCATCGTCATTCTCCTACCCACGGCTCTCCCCGTGGAGGTCTCACCAGCCCCTGACGAGCCGATGCCCCAAAAAAAAAAACCCTAATTCTATGCAAGAGGATACGACAACCAACCTAAATCTCGTTGATCCTGACTCAGTTGCCTCGATCTCCCAGAATCTCCCAATCTCCTCTACAATCGCTCGTCCACTCAATATGACAACAAGTACAAATGAGGTGGCATTATGGGCCCTACATCTATATATAGTCCATTTTTCCAAAATTCCAGACTCATTTCCAGGAGCTCCGGGTGTCCTTTTTTTTATTTGTCTTTAGCCACGGGATCAGGATGTCATCACCTACACCATTCTCTTCCCTGGGCCACTTTCCATCCTCATCCCCCGGGGGACATTGTTCTCATCTAACGCTCAGGTACGCATGCTTACATTCACATATTATTGAATAACTGTTATATGATCTTTCTCTTCAGATATTGTTCACGTCGGGTATTTGGTTTTCATGTGTGTAGGTACTTGATCATTACACATTAGCGGTATCCTTCTAGGTATATTATCGACACTAGCATGTAGTCATTCCCTCTGATATTAAAATGCATCTCCTAGTCACACCTTCCGATATTTTCCTCTAGGATCCCTATATCCGGCTCTGCAGTAATGTCACCTCCACTACATTTCAGTACTGACACCCGATAGCACTCTCCCCCACATGAGTTGTCCCATTCATAGTCCCCTTAACACTTTGACACTCATGTTGTTTTCACCCTTTAGGGATGGGAGTCTCGATGGTCTTATGCATCGTCGAGAACTAGCCACATACCCCTTCTCCTCATTTTTCTAGCCTACCCAATGGACTCCCGAATTACTTCATCATGGTTCTATTTTTTACTGCACCTCCGCAGTATCATTAACCATCCATTTCAACCACCATTAGTTTGTCCATCTGTAGATTGTCCTCCATACATTTCCCTAATATAGAAACCTGCCTATGGGGCCCCCACCCTACACTTGTTTTTCGAGAAGCTTGCATCCTCATCAGGCCAAGCTATCTTACACTGGGGCACCCATTTCTGTATCTGCACAGTTATCCCAACTTATTTTTTATTCTTTTGGTAATTGTACAAACCCTTTTTCCACATTTTCATAGATTTGTGTTGTTGCCTTTAGCGACCTTCATTTCCCCGGCAAAGCAACCCTTGTCACCCTTGGTTGGGGCATTTTTCACTTCCTGACATCAATGGAATTATCCATCAACCCCGAGTATCCTATAACCCATACACCTTTTGATCTATGTGTTTATCCATTTTGTCATGCCTCTAGCACAATTTACCATCATCTAGTTGTCCCCCTGACACTAGATTCAGTTTCATGGTTTCTACCACTTTACATATCTCCCCAACCAATGACAGTCTTGAGTCTCACTACTCCTAGACTTCATCCATGTTACTCATCAGTTCCTAATTTTATCCAAGTGAATTATGTGAATCCCTCCACTTCACGAAGCCGTGTCTCCCTTTCTGTCGACATCAGTACAGTTTCCAGAAGGGCGGTCGTATCTTGACTCTCATTACCTTTGCAATGAGTAGTCTCGGATGACATAGGGAAACCCACCATTTTCTCTGCTTTCATTGACCCCCTTAACATTCAACTTCAACACTATCTCATGTTACGGTGGGTCTTACTTTGCAACTATTGCATTTTTTTTATCTTAGCCGAAGACCTCTAAAATTTGATAAACTATCAATGTCTGCACATTTATCGTCACTTCCCATAGGTGTCCTTACTTCTTTTTTCAGATCTTGTTCACCATCATAATTTTTCTTTGTTATTATCAAACCACACCGGAGGGCACTACAGTGATCTATGTCCACAACAGCTCCAGTCACTATATTTTGAGTTACATGACACGAGCATGGGGCATGCCCACCTCGTTTGTACACAGTTTAATTTTTTCCACAACCTGGGAAAAGCTTGGGTCCTACAGGTCCTCCTCTCCTTCTGATGGATCTCTCTTGATAATCCTCACAATGCTCTTTCTTACACAGGTACTATCAGTAGAAGAAACAATGATGTATTTCAGCTATACGTATGCTCCTAACCTCACACATCAGGGGGCATATGTTATCACTGAAATTTCCTCCACAAATGGTTACATGAATCCAGCATCTCCAAACAACTATTAGTTCACTCATGGACCAAAAATGCATTTCCAAAAGGCCCAAAACTATACAATCAACAATAAAATTAGCATGTGCTAAGACTACACAGGGAGTGCGCGCACATGCGCCATTCAGAAACGCAAGAAAAAGTGCACATTCACACGATGCGCGACTGTGGAGGCATAAAATTGTGCATCCCTCAAAATGATGCATTTATGATATTGGTCGGCCTCCCACCCACTTCTGGTTCATCTTCCAAGTCGATTTGACATCCAAATCTCGCCTGAATTCGGCTAGGTGGCTGGTCAAAGGCCTAAGGGTGCCCTAAATGGCCCCTTGTTCACACTAAAAGTTGGTTGAATAATGCCTCAAAGTTATGTTATAAAAGGAAGCCATGGGTGCACTACATTTTCAAGGAATTCATTTGTATTGTTATGTTGCTAATATTCTCTTGGAGGATCCTCTTTCCTCATCAAGAGTATGCTAGCACCATTGCACTTAGCCATTCATATCACCTCTAGAATGAATGTGCTTTGGATTCTCTTCACCATTTCATTCTAGTTCCTCATTTGTAATAAGAGCTCAATATTTGGGGTCTAAGAGCCCTCTCTTGGAGGAAGAGGGGACCCAAAGTCTCCCTTTCTCTTCGGTGTTTTATTTCCACTAATACAATCCTTTCCATTGGTTGCATGAGTCTTGTTTGTTACTTGTTCTTATGTTCTTATGCACTATAGTTTAATTGTTTTTATCATTCTTAGTTTAATTCTTTGCTTATCTTTTATGCTTTATCTTTCTAACCCTTTCCTTCACTGTTGTCTTTCCTAGCTGACCCAACTGGGCTTGTAGGCACCATTATTTTGCTCATTTAGCTGAAAAAAGAGGTGCAGCAGGTGTGTTTGTAAATATGAATGTATCGATGCGCACACTTACTAACACACCGTGCAAAATAATATAGTTGATTCATGTGGTGCATCATGTATCATAAAGATCGATGCATTAGAGGTACTGAGATGCACCCCCAAATAGCTAAATAATTTTACATGGTGCATCAATAAGCACACGCGTCGGTGCATTCCTCTTTACCTACGCACCGCCGAGGAATTTAAAATTATGTTGCATTGTGCCCTATAAATTTACAGGGGGCACTGACCGCGGTGTGAGCCAAATGTATCGAACACACCTTGCAAAATTCTATTTTATTTTTAAACAGTGAAAAATTGACTCAATTTTAAAATTTAATCCGCCAAAAACTTAAGTTATAAAGAAACAAAGATATTACCTAGAAATTTTATCGTCGGGGAGGCATGGTTGGCAGATAGTAAAAAAAAACAAATTTTCCCACTGTTTGGAAAAATTCGAAAGACACTTACACAACAACAGACAAAAGGAAAGCAAGCAAGGGAAGCAACTATGACAGGGCACTTCATAGAGACAAAAGTGGCACCGATACTTTTGAACTCTACAACACTGAAAATGGAAAAATGAATTTTATGGCTGGTAAATTTATTTTTATTAAGCCCTCTTTCATTACACTCGACAACTGAATGCACTGGTGCTACAATATTTACATAGAGAATCATATAATATTTTTTTACATATAACCCAAAGACGGTGTGCACCGTGCATTCGATTACTATCGAGCAAACCGACGTATATATTGTTCGATGCACCGATGAGTCTATGTTACATAGGTCACCGATTATTTAAAAAAAAAAATAACCCTAACACGGTGCCCCTCGGTGCGTCAATATACTACGGAGTGCTCCAACATATGTTTTTTGAAATAATCCTACAATGGTGCATAAATGTTTTTATTTAACCATGTCACGGTGCGCTCTAGTATTAGCGGCATCAGTGAGTATAGGTTTAACATGTGCACCAGATGATATTTTTTTTAAAATAACCCTATCACGGTGTGTCCCAAAAGAGCATGTGTGTTGACTGGTATGTCAGTATACCATGGAGCACACCATAGTATATTTTTCAAAATAATCCTATGATGGTGTGTATTTTTTTATTTAATCATATCATGGTGTGGTTATTGATGCAATGCCCAATTCCAACGGTATAAATTTTGCGTGATTCCGACACCCGAAGCTCAAGTTATGGCCTCTGCAAGATCAAAACTCAGCCACTATCGATCAAAATTGATGGGAAAATCTCAACCCATGGATTGCTTTTCATGCTTCCGTTCATAAAATTCGACCTTTTGGTTTAAAATTATATCCCACATGCATTGGGATATTATATTCTTCATAATATATAATACTAAGTGCTTGATGCACTTAGAAATAAACACGAGAAGAGAAGAAATTATGGAGCTTGGAGGATTCAACCCTTGGAAAATTATCGAATAAAAAAATAATTTTGGAATCCTGTCATCATCCATCTCATGCCATATCATCAAGGAGTCACACCCATGTGTCATCAAGGGAATGGTCCACCTCATCACCATGTTTCATTGCACAATTTTCTACCATATGTCACGATCCTCAACTTACCGTGTGTCATATTCTCATTCGCTAGTTTTCATGTCTTGAAATAGTTGAAATATTGTAAATGAAAAGAGTATTCTATTTATTATTGATGTATTATTCATTAGATCAATCCCATTTTGTGGATTGATCATGTTGGGCAGTGTAAATGACCAAATCCCGTTTTGTGGATTGGTCAAAGCCTAATTGTAATATGCAAAATGAGAAGTCGGCCCCCAGAATAAATTAAGGTGGTTCTAACCACCCAGAAAGAGAAGTCGGCCTGCCAGCGAAAAGACACTTCCTTTCAGCACCTGCCAAATTGTATAAATAAAGGAGGCCAATGCCTCATTTGTTCACTCACTCACTTGATCATCCAGAGCACAAGTTTGGAGCTGCAGTTGTAGAAGAAGGAAGAGAGAGAGAGGTGCATTACTTGGGAGAGGAATTTCTGTAGTGTTTGGTTTATTCTCTTGGCATTGTATTGGCTATCTATATTAAGGAAGTTTTTGCTGGGTTTTCTCCCCCATGAGGGTTTCCC
>SNQJ01S0205224.1:0-16495 GCA_010110895.2 Picea sitchensis | reverse complement strand
TGAAGAAGGATAAATGTTATATGATTTGAACCTTTTTTAGTTTTCCATGATTAGAATTTGGCTAAGCAATCTTTGTTGAATTTGAAATTTTGGATTAGGGGTAGCCAGTGTGGGGGGGGATTCTCTACGATCTCGAAGGAAAACCAATTGCTACTAACACTTGGGCTCTTAGTCAAGCTTCAAATAATGAATTTAAGGCATATGCCCTCTTGTGTGGCATCCTTTTGGCCAAAGAAGCAAACATTGAGGCATTGATAATCATAGGGGATTCCATGGCGATTATCAAATCAATGTTAGGCAAAACATCTTTGCTTGATAGTAAACTGCAGTTATCATTTCCTCAATAAAAAATGAGGCTAACTCCTCCAAATATACATAATATCATGTGAAGTGAGATTTGAATCCTATTGTAGATCTTTGGGCTAACAAAACCACTAAACTAAGCAAGGGTGTTTATATGAAAAATGGGGGGCATTTTAGTTGTCTCATTTCCTAGGGTTCGAAATGGCTTGACACATCAATCAACATTAAACTCTCGCATGAAGCAACAACTAACACATCAACTCATTTGCATTGGGATGGGAGTATCGAGGACAACATTGAGCCTTCACAACATGCAAGGAATTAACATTGCTCCAATTATTGAATGCCTTGGCTTGAAACATCGTCAACTCTATGGGATAATGGAGAATTCAGACATTGGAATTGGGTGCAATTGTGGTATGGAATTAGAGGTGGTGACCCCCTGGTAAGTGTTAACTTTGCACCTGGGATTCCTATCAGTTCCGGTTATAAAATTTTGAATTGGGGTACTCTTCACATGAAGGTAGAAAATGTAGTAGGTTTGCCTTATGGTGAAGGCATCTATGGCTCTTTTTGTGGGAATTTTTCTTTGAATTACAAGTTTCATTTCTCTCTCTATTTGGTTCTCTTACTTTGTTTGTTCATTCCCAAGATTTCCTTCATTGGGGCGCATTATGGAGAAAAATTGGGCTCTGGTTTTTATTTTGTCTTCAAGTCTTAAAGCAAGTGTAGGTTTTTAGAGGCTCCTTCTTTGTTTTGTTGGGAAGAGATCTCCTCTCTAGCCCCCACCATAGATAGAAAACATAGACATTCAAGAATTTAGGAGAATTCTGAGAAGGCATGAAGAAATCATTCAGTCTAATAGAAGCTCATTGTTCTGAGTGACAACAAAAGTGCACCTTCATGTCTCTCAGCATGTAAGCATCATGAGTTTACTGGCCCAACAGAAACATAGGAATGGAATTTCCTTATTTTTTGCTTGAATTTTTTACTACTTATTAATTGATTTATTTTTTTCCTTCTAATTGTGATTAACTTTGTTTATTTTCTTATAATGGTCATCGTGATATTGGGATGGTGGTGAATGATGGTCAATAGTTATATAGTCGAAACGTATATGTAAATCAAGAGTAATGTAACAATAATTTAAAGTTTCTTCTATGAGGAAAACACAATTTGGATGGCATGAGTGAATAAGTGAATAGAACTAGAAACTACTCTGATATCACTTTGCATGATAATGGTTCATATACTTCAAAATCCATGTTAAAAAGGAAAAGCTAAATAATCTATTAAATATTATTGATATCGATGAATAGTATAATGATTTGGATATATACACAAGTTCAAATCCAGAGGAGGGTAGGGTATGTATACCTATGTAGACTTTAGCAGTCAAATCGTTGTGTGGAGGGGATCCCTTGTCCCACAAACAAGGGGGTATCATATACCAATTTGGTGTTTGGCTTGGCCATGACCTTAAAATTAGATTATTATGATACAACCTGAGTGGGCCTAATGGTTAAAACATGTGTTTTATCCTTGGAGGTCACAGGTTCAAATCTAGAGGGGATAGGGTATGTATACTTTCATAGACTTTGGCAGTCAAATCGTTGTGCGAAAGGGTTCTCTTGTCCCACAAACAAGGGGGTCTCATACACCAATTTGGTGTCTGGTTTGGTGATCATGACCTCAAAAATAGATTATTATTATTGTTATTATTATTATATTGATGAATGGTATAACAATTTGGTTCTTTAGTATTCCCCAAACAATATAGTAATCAGTTTGTAGTAAAATTAATTTTATTTTAATTAAATTTTAATTAAAACATAAATTTTTAGGTTAAAATTTTGTTAAAAAATTAATTAATTTTTTATTAAAAATATATATATTATATATTATTATCGATTTCACTATTTTTTTTGGTTTTTTGATAGTGTTAGAGAAAAAATAATAGAAAAAACTATAATAAAGGAGGCTCCCCAGGCTCAGAAAATGCTCAAAAATCAAAGTTCTCATAATTGGATGAAACCAATTCCATTGAAACCGACTCGTCGCGTTGATTCCGACAGTATATTTACTTTCTCAAATGGACGATGTATGTGAGAGTTATCGTACTTTGACCGTTTTCTCAAACAACTAAAAAGTCAAAGGGCTGGCAAAAAGTCAATGCTGATGTCAGCATGACAATAGCATGATATCACCAACGACACCTTATGATGCAGACTTGGACCAATGGCAGTGTGACAAGTGGTAGCAGTTGACTGGGGCAGATGTGGATGGCAGATCCAATCAGAGTTGGACACGTGGCAAAGTTTGGTCAAATTTTGAGGTGCCACATGGCCCAGGCATGGGCAGCCACGTGGCACCCAGTAAGAAAACGTGTGGCAAGTTTCAAAATGTTTTGGGGTTCATGGGTTTTGAACCCACGACCACCACCAAGCCCAAGTGCCTTGAGAAATGGCCCAACACCAACGCACCCACCATGTTACTTGTTAAATGAAATGCATTGTAATTTATTTAAATTGTAATGTATTGTTATGTGGGCGAAAAAGGGTTGGGGCTAAGCCCCAACCCATGGTTTTATGGTTTTATGTGACCCTGTTTGGGGGTGCGCGCCCGTCCATTGGGGGCTTAGCGCATATATTGCTGGAAAGTGGTTTTTAAACCATATATTAATGATTTTTGGAGATTTCTGATTGATATTTAGTCCAGAAAATGGATTTTTGAGGATATTAAGGCTATTTGAAGGGGGATTTGATCCCAAAAAGAGGACAGATATTGAGGGAAGTTGGGATTCCTCATATGAGCCTCAAAATCTATATAAACTAGGCTTTTTGAAACCTTGAGGAGACTTTTTGATGCAGGGTTTTGAAGGAGCAGTTTGTAAAATTTGGCCTTTTCTCATGTTTTGAGAGACGTTTTTCTCATGTTGTTGAGATGATTTTGATGGTGCATGCATGAATCTAAGCAAGGAGGTCTTGCACAACAGACATGAAGCATGTAATGTAACAAAAAAGAGCATTGTAAGAGAACTTTGAGCATTTTAAAGAGCAATAAAGAGGTCCTCCACTTGGAAGCAAGCCCAGAGACGTAGCCAACGATTGGTGAACTCCGTTATCAAGCTCTTGTCTTTTTTTCTCTTTCTGTTTTTCTATTCTATTCTCTTCATTTGCAGCATGGATATTAACGGTTGATCTCTTTATTCATTAATAAGCATCAAGTAAAATTCACATTTGATATTCCGCAAACAAGATAACAAGTTTATGTATTTCGCATTCCTAACGATCCGATGCAAAAAGTACATTAAACTAACTTGCAAGTTATCAGTAATACCTTCATTTTTGGATCAATTTTATGGTATCAGAGCATTTGGTTTTGAAGGTTTGACAGGAATTGTAAGCATTGGATGCTCACGAGAGCAAAACTCAAGTGAGGAGAAGGCCAACTTGAGGCTCTTGACACCGAGATTCAAAGGCGACCGCATAAGAAAGAGATGTCTTCGCCACGGAAATTGGGTCCCTTCAAATCTGAAGATGATTTATTCAAGGCCTTTAAATTGATGCAAGCCATGGTAGAGGAGCTTTAACATGGAAGAGGTCAGCGAAGGAATCCAAAAGTTGAAGAAGGTGAATCTTTGGTAAGAGCAGAAGGAGTTGGAGGTGGTGGACCTTCGAAACCTTCTTCTCCTTCATCCTCGTCATCTAGTAATGAAGCAAGTGTACATTCCTCTAAGGATAAGCAAAAAAATCACCATTCTTCTTATATGTCGTTATTAAAGTTAGATGTAAAGTTTCAATTACCCACTTAAGATGGTGAATTAGATGTAGAAAAGCTAGATAATTGGGTGAGACAATTAGAAGTCTATTGTAGGATACAAAAGATTGTTGATGATGAAACTAAGATCCAACTATCAAGTCTCAAATTGGGATGCACAACTCTCATATGGCGGGAAAGTAGAACTAGAGATGATCTTAAGAAAAGTGGTAAAACAATCTCTTCCTGCAATGATTTTGTTATTGCATTAAAACAACAGTTTTACCCTTTAGCCTACATGCAACAAGAAATGATGAATTGGCAATGTTTAAGGTAATCAAAGGTCAAAGTGTACAAGAATATACTCAGATATTTCGTAAGAAAGCTTTAAATTTGGGTATTCCATTATATACACAAGAGACATTCCTAAAATATATTGGTGGTTTACATTCTTATCTCAAGCACACTATTCTTATGCTAAATCCTTCTAACTTTGATGAAGTATGTGTACAAGCCATTCACATTGAATCAAGTAAAAGGAATGTTGGTGATAGTATTTATATAGATACTTAGCAAAGAAAGGATGCAGGGAAAAGGAAAGAGAAGAAGACGACCACGACAAGAAAAGAGAAGCCTACTTGCGAACATTGCAAGAAGGTAGGTCATGATGAAGATCATTGTTGGACCTTACATCCTAAAATGAAGCCAAAGAAGTATGCCAACCAAAGAAGGAAGAATACCACAGTTGCGACAGTTCAAGTGGATCTTGGATCAGATTCCAGTGATGAGACACAAGTTGTAGCTATGGGAATCCGAGGTATAAATTTTGTTGCAAGTTCTAGCTCTTCTAGTTCAGTTGATGTAAATGATGAGTGTAAAAGGAATGAACTTTTCCACATAAGGGTTATAACACATAATGTTAAAGTTGATACTCTTGTAGAAAGTGGATCACAAGCCAATCTAATCAATGAAGATGTTGTAAATAACTTGGGACTTGAAACTAAGTCACATCCTAAACCATATCCAGTGGGATGGATATGTGGTTATAACAATTTACAAGTAACCAAGCAATGTAAAATCAAGTTTGCAATCACTTCTAACTATGTTGATGAAGTAGAGCTTGATATCGTGCCACTGGAAATATGTAGAATTGTACTGGGAAGCCCATAACTTTATGATAGGAAAGCTATATTCTACAGGGAGGAGAATAAATATTGCTTCAAGAAAGATGGGAAAGAGTACATTGTTCGTGCTCATCGCATGAAAACTGACAGGTCTTTTGCAGCTACAAGGCAGTTAAAAAGAATGGTAAATGCAAGCAAAAGTTTAACACTTATGTTTGTAACAAAACATGAAGTTTGTGATACTAAACATGAGATGGTTCAGTATGTTTCTAACAGTCATGAAGTGTCACTAGGGTTACAGCATGAGGTTCGGTTGCATAATTTTATTACTGTTCTTGTTCAAAAGGGGAAGCATGTTTTGTCATTTTCATTTGCATACTCAGTATTGTTGATTAGTTTGTTGATGTTCAGTGGTGTATGGTTGAAAAGTGCGACAAAGGATATAGATGATTGTGCGATAAATGAAATGATTACTTTGATAAACAATGCTATCTCAGTTTTCATGTTTGTTGTGATTAGTCAAGTGATCATTATCCCAGCAGAGAGGATGGATGATACAGGACAAAGTGGGGAGGCAGTACCCTCACTTCTTACCTGAGTAAAAGCAGACTTTTGGTGGTCCAAAAGCTTCCAAAGTGGGGAGGAATGATCCAAGAGGCTCCCCGGGCTCATAAAATGCTTAAAAATCAAAGTTCCCATAATTGGATGAAACCAATTCCATTGTGACTGGCTCGTCGCGTTGATTCCGGCAGTATATTTACTTTCTCAAATAGACGTTTTATGCGAGAGTTATCGTACTCTGACCGTTTTCTCAAACAGCTAAAAAGTCAAAGGACTGGCAAAAAGTCAATTCTGACGTCAGGATGACAACAACATGACATCACCAATGACACCTCATGATGCAGACTTGGACCAATTGCAGTGTGACAAATGGCAAAAGTTGACTGGGGCATATGTGGATGGCAGATCCAATCAGAGTTGGACACGTGGCAAAGTTTGGTCAAATGTTGAGGTGCCACGTGGCCTAGGCATGGGCAACCATGTGGAACCCAGTCAAAAAACGTGTGGCAAGTTTAAAAATGTTTTGGGGTTCATGGGTTTTGAACCCATGACCACCACCAAGCCCAAGTGCCTTGAGAAATGGCCCAACACCAACGTGCCCACCATGTTACTTGTTAAATGAAATGCATTGTAATTTATTTAAATTGTAATGTATTGTTATGTGGGCGAAAAAGGGCTGGGGCTAAGCCCCAGCTCATGGTTTTATGGTGTTATGTGACCCTGTTTGGGGGCACGTGCCTGTCCATTGGGGGCTTAGCCCATATATTGATGGAAAGTGGTTTTTAAACCATATATTAATGATTTTTGGGGATTTCTGACTGATATTTAGTCCAAAAAATGGATTTTTGTGGATATTAAGGCCATTTGAAGGAGGATTTGATCCCAAAAAGAGGCCAGATATTGAGGGAATTTGGGATTCCTCATCTGAGCCTCAAAATCTATATAAACTAGGCTCTTTGAAATCTTGAGGAGACTTTTTGATGCAAGTTTTTGAAGGAGCAGTTTGTAAATTTTGGCCTTTTCTCATGTTTTGAGAGGCGTTTTTCTCATGTTGTTGAGAGGATTTTAATGGTGCATGCATGAATCTGAGCAAGGAGGTCTTGCACAGAAAACATGAAGCATGTAATGTAACAACAAAGAAAATTTTAAGAGAACTTTGAGCATTTTAAAGAGCAATAAAGAGTCCCTCCACTTGGAAGCGGGCCCGGAGACAGCCAACGATTGGTGAACTTCGTTATCAACCTCTTGTCTCTTTTTCTCTTTCTCTTTTTATGTTCTATTCTCTTCATTTGCAGCATGGATATTAATGGTTTATCTTTGTATTCATTAATAAGCATCAAGTAAAAGTCACATTTGATATTCCGCAAACAAGATAACAAGTTTATGTATTTCGCATTCTTAACGATCCAATGCAAAAAGTACATTAAACTAACTTGCAATTTATCAGTAATACCTTCGTTTTTGGATCAGGTTTGGTGATCGTGGCCTCAAAAATAGATTATTATTATTGTTATTATTATTATATGGATGAATGGTATAACAATTTGGTTCTTTAGTATTCCCCAATCAATATAGTAATCAGTTTGTAGTAAAATCAATTTTATTTTAATTAAATTTTAATTAAAACATAATTTTTTAGGTTAAAATTTTGTTAAAAAATTAATTATTTTTTTATTAAAAAAAATATTATATATTATTATCGATTTGACTATTTTTTTATGGTTTTTTGATAGTGTTAGAGAAAAAATAATAGAAAAAACTATAATAAAAACATGTATCTCCTCACCATCAAATTTTGCTAGCATGATTGGTTTCGAAGGGTTTCATTTGTAGGGCGATCCAGATTCAAACCCACTGTAGTCGAGAGGAGATACTGATAAAAATCCAACCATCCAAAGATTGGGGTGGCCCAAGCTGGGTGTGATCCCCAGGTGATTTTGACGGCTTAGATGCCCCTAGGTTGTGGTTTTTTAGACAAAGGCTAGTTCCGCAAGTCGCGGACATGCTAGCAAACAAAAAAAAACATGTATCTCCTCACCATAAATGGAAAGGCTCTAATACCACACTTTCCTAAATGAAAGTGTAACACCCCGACCATCAACCCCATAGTCGGGAAAACGCTACTGCATGGAAACAACATTCTCATACTTATATATATAACATGCATTAAGTCATATTACACACATTTAACTAAACAATATAGAGTAATCACAGAATTAGAGCTAACATGCAGAAATAATGGGATTAACAATAATTCATGATTACAACGAAATACATGATAATATTGCAAGAATCACAGACATGCATATTTAATTGAGATTATACACATGCATATACTTATCTTTGAAACTGTAGTGGCTCCACCAACCACTTCTAGACCTTCCATGAACCTCCCAGCCTTAGACCCCATTGCTCATCACTCTTAGCAGTGGGTCACCCCCGAGCTGGGACTAAGCTCCACCCAAGGCAAGGGAATCCTAAACTAGGCTGAGGTTATAGGAAAAATGCACAGAATAATTGGAAGGATTCTTCCCATGATGCCTTCTTATGCCCACTACTCACAGACTCTCATTCCCCACATGCCTGTTCTTCCCGGGAGTATACACATTCACAAGAACAATCCATCAGTGTTTCACCTCCCTCTCTGGGTCTCGACAATAGCCCGGATCAGGAAGTCTCAAAGCTCCGTAGCTGGTGTTGGACTCTCTCTAGGAGAAAACCCCTTCCCAATAGACTCCTTCACCTAGAAAGAGTTGCTCACAAGCCTGACAGCCTGCCTCTTCGACCACGGGCCTAACAACCTGACTCTTCCAACAGTTTCCACTTCAATTCCCGCAAGTTCAAGATGACAGCCATGAAGACAGCTTGGTTTAACTCAAAGGTAATAACAACAACAGGAAAATGGAGTGTGGAAACAGGAAACATCTGCACGCCACTCAAACACATCACGGCTTAGGTAACACCCGTTTGCAGGATGTGTGACCAACAATTCATGCAGGGGTCGAGCATAGATTCAACCGATTCAGGAAGAGGTGTATTGGCTTCCCAAGGAACACCACCACTTCATTCTCAGGGTGCGCGTGAGGCATACAGAACTCATACACAAAATAGGAAGGAATGAGGAGCGAACCCCCTCCATGGATGACTTCTGCAGTTTTTAAATGCATGTGCATGGGTCGACACATGTCGCCCATGAATCTACATGTGCTCCATCAACATGTGTTCCTCTCCAGGAACTTAGGACAAAACATATATTTCACATGGCTTTTGGAATAATATTAAAATATTATTCCCAAGGACTTAAGCCCCTAGGCTCAACACTTATCCTCTCTTTCCAACCTTCCATCCCCCAATCCCTTACCCACTCTATGGCAGCTTAGTCCTCGATCACTCATTCATCATGGTCGGTCTGCACGTAGCGGTGTTCATATTTTTATTAATGTTCTGCATAATTACATATACAAAAATAGGCTCTTGGCCTTAACACTTAGGCTCTCCGGCCTAATAAAATCATAAGCCTTACCAACTTATATTAACTTGGCTCACCAGCCTATAAAACATGATTTACAATTCATAAACATGATTACAACAAGGCTCGTCCTTGGGGATATTACAATCCCCTCCCCTTATTTTTGCACTATCCTCAGTGAAACTTTCACACAGTATCAACAACATTTCGAAAATCTTCAAAAAGATGCGGGTATTCTGCTCACATAACATCCTCATGCTCCCATGTCACGTCCTCAGGACCGTACCAGGTCCACTGGACCTTTACAAGCCCTATAGCTCGATTATGGAGTTGTTTTCTTTTCCTGTCCAATATGCGCACATGATGCACTTGCAGGACACCTTCTTGCTCCACCTGAATCACATTCCAATCGATAACATGACTAGTAGAAGATATATATCTCTTAAGCAATGAAACATGAAACACATTATGCATAGTCATGGATGCAGGTAATGCAAACATATATGCAACTGGCCCAATCCTTTCTAGGATTTCAAATGGCCCACAGAATCTGGCTGCCAACTTGGCACAGTTTCCCAGCTTCAGGGAACTTCTGTTAGCTTTTACTTTCAGGAAAACATGGTCACCCACTTTAAACTCCCTGTGGGTTCTATTTTTATCAGCATAACTTTTCTGGCTGTCTTGGGCAGCTTTCAAATTCTGCTTAATTTTTAGCATTTTCTCTTCCATTTTCTTGAGCAACTCTGGCCCAACAACTGCTCTGTCAGCTGGATTATTCCAGCTTACTAGAGTATTGCACTTTCTGACATAAAGTGCTTCAAATGGGCTCATCTTCAACAATGCTTGATACCCATTATTGTAGCTGAATTCTACCAAGTGTAGGTAGTCTTCCCATTTCGATGGTTTTTTCATCACATACATTCTTAGTATGTCTTCTATCACTCTATTCACCCACTCTATCTTCCCATCCGACTCAGGATGGTAGGCTATACTGAAATTCAGATTCGTTCTGAATCCCTTGAATAACCCCTTCCATAAATTTGAGGTAAATTTTGGGTCTCTGTCAGACACAATTGTCTTGGGAATTCCGTGCAATCATGCAACTTCCTTCATAAAAATATCAGCAACATCTATTGCCTTATGAGTGGTCTTTAACAGATTGAAATGGGAAGCTTTTGTAAGCTTGCCCACCACCACCATAATGGAATCATGTTGCTTGCTTGTTCTCGGCAATCCCGTGATGAAATCCATTGTCACCACTTCCCACTTCCACTCAGGAATGGGTAAAGGTTGCAACAACCCTGCTGGGTGTCTGTGCTTAGCTTTAACCTTTTGGCATTCCATACATCTGGCGATGTATTCTACAATCTCTTTCTTCATACATGGCCATAAATAATGGCTCTTGACTACTGCCACAGTTTTCTGATATCCAGGGTGCCCTGCATAAGGGACATTATGCATTTCATGCAAAATCATACGTTTCAAGTCCTTGACATTAGGTACGTAAATTATGTTCTTGTACATAATTATTCCATCATCCCCTAGTTTATAAATATCCACTTTCTCTGGCATCTTACCTTGTTGTAGCTTTGCTACCAGCTCCCTGTGCTACAAATCTACATTTGCAACCTCCAAAATTCTTCCCTTTATATCAGTTTGGTGCATGCTAATGGTTGTAGCATGTAAGTTGTGCACCTTTCTACTGAGTGCATTAGCCACCTTGTTTTCCTTCCCTTTGATATGCTTGATATCAAAGTCGTATTCACACAGAAACTCCATCCACCTACTTTGCCTAGTGTTTAGGGTGGGCTGGTCAAACAAGTATTTCAGACCGTTGTGGTCTGTTCTCAATTCAAATATCCCCCCCATGAGGTAATGCCTCCATTTATTTAGCCCGTGAACTATTGGTGCCAACTCCAAATCATGAGTTGCGAAGTTCCTTTCATGTTTTTTCAACTTTCTGGATTCATAAAAAATTACGAATCCATTCTGACTGAGGACTCCTCCCAGTCCTTCTTTGCATGCATCAGTGCATACCACAAAATCTTCATTTGGGTCTGTGATTCTCAGGATTGGAGCATTGGTTAATAGTTGCTTCAATTATTGGAAGCTTCTCTCACAATCCTCGGTCCACAGAAACTTCTTCTCCTTCCTTTGCAAATAAGTGATAGGGTAGGCTATCTTTGAGAACCTTGCGATAAACCTTCTGTAATAGCCCGCTATACCCATAAAGGATCTAACTTCTGCCACATTCCTTGGCGCTGACCATTCTTTGATGGACTCAACCTTCTTAGGATCCACAACGATCCCTTCTTCTGAAATAATATGCCCCAAGTAATGGATCTTTTTCTGATAAAATGAACATTTGCTCAACTTGGCATACAACTGGTGCTCTCTTAGCACTTGAAACACCATCCTCAGGTGTTGTTCATGCTCTTATTTTGACTTTGAATACACCAGAATGTCATCTAGGAATACTATGACAAACTTGCCTAGATAGTCCCTGAATACACCATTCATCAAGCACATAAAAACAACAGGTGTGTTTGACAGTCCAAACGGAACCACGGTGAATTCATAGTGGTCGTACCTTGTTCTGAAAGCAGTCTTACTGATATCTTCATCTCTTATTCTTACCTGGTGATATCCCGATCTGAGATCTATCTTTGAAAATATATTCGCATCCTTCAACTGATCGAAGAGGTCATTAATCCTCGATAGAGGGTACTTGTTCTTAACAATTACTTTGTTTAACTGTCTGGAATCAACAACCTCAACATTCTGTCCTTCTTCTTCACAAACAAGGCTAGGGAACCCCAAGGTGAAAAGCTTGGGCGTATGTACCCCTTCCTCAGAAGCTCTTCAAGCTGCAACTGAAGTTCTTTCAGCTCTGTTGTGCTCATTCTATAAGGATTTTTCGACACTGGAGTTGGTCCAGGCATCAAATTTATAGAGAAATCGATATCTCTCTTCGGAGGTAGTCCGGGTACCTCCTGAAATACATCTTCAAACTCTTTTAGTACCGCATGGTCTCCAATATTTGAGACCTCATCCTTATATTCTTCCTCCATATGGGCTGCAAACAACTGACAACCTTTCCTGTAGCATTTCTTCAGCTGTAATGTTGAAATTTCGTTGACAACAAGAACTTTGGGAATTCCTTGGACTGTTTTCCGATTCCCCTCCTCATCCAGGCAAGTAAATGCCTTGTTATGATAGTCTAGGAGGGCATGGTACTGGTCCAACCAATCCATCCCAATTAAATATTCATAAGATCCTAAAGGCATAATATTCAATTAATCCTTCGTGCTCAATCCCTTCATGTCCATAGGACAAGACTTAACCAACTCAAGGACTTTCCTCTTGGTTTTTGTAGCCAACTGCACTAACCAAGACTTTTCATGTTTGTTTTTTGATAAATGAAAACTTTCCACCACTCTAGGATATATATAACTATGGCTAGCCCCTGAATCAATTAAAATGGTAAAGGCATGGTTGCTAATCATACCTTCTACTTCAATCATGTGCGATTGAAATTCAAATTTCTTGTTGTCCAAGGCCTCATAGATCCTTGGCATTCTACTGCCCATGTCCTCCACTATTTCATCTTGATGAACATTATGGACATCTCTCACTTTCCCATTTTTATGGGGACAATCTCTGTACTTGTGGTTCTCTTTACAGCCCCAACACTGAATGGGCGTCTGTCTTGGCCTTTGTTCCCCCACTTCATCCATTCTCGGCTTTCTAAACGATGGCTGTCCTTGAGGACTATTTCTAAAAAAGGGAGGTTTGTTTCCCTGCTGCCTTTGCTCTTTCGTGAACTTCCTCCGGTCGTCCCAAGCCTTCTGAAAGGTAGGCTTTTCTCTTTTCTATTCATATAATCATTTCTCTCTTCTTATCGTTTCTTCCATAGTCTTAGGATCATCATACTGAATCTTGTCACCAATGGAAGGTGGAAGTCCACTTAAATACCTCTGAATCTTGACAACCTCATCTTTGATGAATGGAACATACTTCAGTAATTCCAAAAACCTTCGTTTGTATTCATCAATGGTCATATTTCCCAACTTGAGTTCGAAGAACTCCTTCATATTTCTATCATAGTATATTTTAGTCAGGTATTTCCTCTCGAAATACCTCTTGAATTATTTCCAAGTGATATCTTTCTCTCTGATGTGTTGCACCTGCACAAGCTGATCCCACCACATGGATGCTTTTCCTTTCAACTGATACATCACAATTCTTCCTTCTACGTGAGAGGAATAATTATGCAGTTGGAAATATTTCCTCATGCCAAGCAACCATGTTTTGGCATCTTCCTCCTTCTTATGTTCTCCATCAAACGTAGGAGGCTTAATCTTGTTCATCTCTCCTTTCAATTCATCCACTCCAGATCTTCTATGCTTTCTGGTAGGAGATGGGCTTGAACTACTGTGTGCCCTTCTCTTGGAGCGAATTTGGGAGTGATGTTGGTGTCTACCAACACTCCTTGATCTTCTCCCCTCAGAAATTTGGTCACTCCCTGTTCTGCTCGAGCCACCCTCCTTTTCTAATTTCTTTTTGATCCTATCCAGGCTCCTTAGCATCTTCAAGTTGAATTCTCCCTGTTGATCCTTGGCTTTCATGAGCTTTCGGCTATCATCTTGGTGAGTCTAGGAATCCCTCTGTAATCTTTCAATTATTTTCATCATATGCCCTTCCTTATCCATCTCTTTTTCATGCCCATTAGAGCTCGATCCTTCGACTCCCAAGTTGACATCCATTCCTTTTCTTTCATTCTATGAACTGGAGGCAATCCACATCTCTTCCATTCTTTTCTCTCAACGACAAA
Organism: Picea sitchensis; assembly: GCA_010110895.2. NCBI lineage: Eukaryota > Viridiplantae > Streptophyta > Pinopsida > Pinales > Pinaceae > Picea > Picea sitchensis. Next base: position 2,445 of record SNQJ01S0205224.1, on the reverse strand, counting down.
CCTATTCGGTTATGTCACTTGCTAAACTTATGCAAACACACGTGCAGAAAACAGGGATTTGTCAAGTCGTCATTCCTTAACAAATTCCACACATTCAAAGCCATTCAGATTTAATAAAACGTTTATTTTTCCATGAATTTTCCAAGCTCTGCTTGGCTCCATAGGAAACTTAGGCCATAGCCATTCTCCTCTTAGTTACCAACCCATGCGACCAAGGTGTGACCCAACACTAGGTCTCAAGGTGCTACCCATATTTTCGGCCTTCAAAAAGTTTCAAGGCACAAAAAACTATCTCCTGAAGTTCCGATTACCAAACTCATGAAGTCAGGTGGATCAACGGTCCATGTTTACCCATCGTCCAATGGCTGAAATCCATTGTGGTATTTCCTTCTTCAAAGTTTTCGGGACTTCATAATTTTGGGATTTCGGGGTTTCAGAATTGTAGGCTCCCACACTTGTTTCCCTCTCCAACTCCCGACATCTGAAATTCTGATCTACTTTACCTCTCGGGCCCACATAGTACTAAGGTGGTGACATGTGGTGCGCTTAAGAAGGTCCACGCTACCTCAGGTGAAGTCATCCGACCCCACTGCGTCTACTTTCCTTCGGGATCCACTGGTATGTGGAACATCTCCCATGTGTTTGCATCCATCCAAGTGACGTCGACCCAACTCACTACTTCGGCTCTTAGGGATTTCGTTATTTCGGGCTTTGGGAGGTGGTGCGTCAAAACATCCCATTTCTCTTGACATTCGAACTCCCGAAATTAAAATCGGCTAAATTGCTTGATCCAATGGTCAAGATATTTTCCTAGATCTACGGTGTATATCTCCTCGAGTTTTCGGGGTTTTGGGTTTTGGAGGTGTTCACCTCTCCTCACTTCCCCTCTGTAGTTTTATTCTACCGCTACTCCTCCTGAGATTCTTAACACAACCAAGTAACTCCTTGGCGCTCAGGAATGCTCTAAGGTTTGAAATTGGTTCCTCCAACACAATTTCACTCGATACCTTGGGTCCAAAGACCACTTATCCATCCCATCCAGGCTCAGCGTGGAAACTATGGCTCTGATAGCATACTGTAATGTCCTTAGCCATCAACCCCATGGTCGGGCAAACGCTACTGCACGGAAACAACATTCTCATACTTATATATATATATATAATGCGTTAAGTCATATTACACACATTTAACTAAACAATACAGAGTAATCACAGAATTACGGCTAACATGCATAAATAATGGGATTAACAGTAATTCATGATTACAGTGGTGCAAGAATCACACGCATGCATATACTTATATTTTAAACTGTAGTGGCTCCACCAACCATGTACATACCTTCCACGAACCTCCTAGCCTTATACCACGGTGCTCATCACTCTCAGCAGTGGGTCACCCCCGAGTTGGGACCAAGCTCCACCCAAGGCAAGGTAATCCTAGACTAGGATGAGGTTACAGGAAAACTGCACAGAATAACCGGAAGGATTATTCCCAGGATGCGTTCTTATGCCCACTACTCACGTACTCTCATTCCCCACATTCATGTTTTGCCCGGGAGTATACACCTTCACAAGCACAGTCCATCAGTGCTTCACCTCCCTATCTGGGTCTCAACAACATGTTGAATCAGGAAATCTCAGAGATCCGTAGTTGGTGTTGGACTCTCTCTGGGAGAAAAACCCTTCCCAACAGACTCCCTCACCTGGAAAAATTTGCTCACATGCCTGACAGCCTGCCTCTTCGACCACGGGCCTAACAACCCAACTCTTCTACCAATTTCCACTTCAATTCCCGCAAGTTCAGGATGACAACCACGAAAACAACTTGGGTTAACTCACAGGTAATAGAAGCAATAGGAAAATGGAGTGTAGAAACAAGAAATGGCTGCAGGCCACTCAAATACATCACGGCTCAGGTAACACCCGTTTGTAGGATGCATGACCAATATTTCACGCAGGGGTCAAGCACAGAATCAACCGGTTCGGGCAGAGGTGTATTGACTTCCCAAGGAACATCATCACTTCGTTCTCAGGATGCACGTGAGGCATACAAAACTCAGACACAAAAGATGACGGAATGAGGAGCGAACCCTTTCCATCGCTGACTTTTGCAGTTTTTAACTGCATGTGCTTGGGTCAACACATGTCACCCATGAAGCTACATGCGCTCCATCAGCATGCATTCCTCTCCAGGAACTTAGGACAAAACATATATTTCACATGGATTTTGGAATAATATTAAAATATTATTCCTGAAGAATTAAGCCCCTAGGCTTATCCCCTAGGCTCAACACTTAGCCTCTCTGTAACACCCTGTTTCCCCCAAATTTGTAATTAATCCTAATACAGGAATTACCATGCTAAAGCATGATGAAACTGTGAATGAATGATGTGAGTGGACCTTATGAAGAAGGTCGATGAATGTAAATAACATTATGAAATTATA